>QFFB01022316.1:0-28429 GCA_003316465.1 Ramaria cf. rubripermanens
TCTGGAATCTGTAACACACTTCAACTGCACTTCCCAAATGTCCACTCAGTCCGAACCTCCTCTCTCGTTTCTCGCTCCTTATCAGGAATGAAGAAACTTTGTGGCTCTTCCATTCCCCTTCAAAAGTGCACCTTAACACAGGATGACCTTTCCACTCTACTCTCTGCTTACAGTTCCCCCTCCCAGGACACTCTTCTCTTTCTCTCTATGCTTTTTACAGGTTTCTTCGCACTGCTTCACCTCAGTGAAATGACTATTTCTAACTCCCCGGCAAAGCAGTCTTCAAAAAAAATTACTTCACGGCACACCCTATGCCTCCTTCCCACCCAATTCTCTTTTCAGCTTCCGTACCATAAAGCAGACCATTTTTACCAGGGCAGCAAGATCATCGTTCTCGCAAGACCTCACTCTTCTGTCGACCCTCTTGCCTTTATGCGCCATTACTTATCCTCGCATGATTTCCTCTTTCCCTTCCATCCTGAACTTTGGCTTACTTCAGATGGCTTCACCCCCACCTCTGCCTGGTTCACCTCTCGCCTCCGTAGCATTCTCAGTGCTGACGTTGGGGGTCATTCAATCTGTTCCGGCGGTGCCACCTCTCTCGCCCTTTCTGGGGTACCTGACAATGTCATTCAAGACATGGGTCGTTGGTCCTCTGACGCGTTCAAAGTTTACATACACAAGCACCCTGTTGTCTTGCAAGCCCTCATCCATGGCCATGCCGCTGTTGACGCCCCCCCTTAAATGATTTCCTTTAAACTCACATCCTACATCTTCTCTCTACTCTTATATGACTGTCCCAATCTCTTTTTTCTGGCGGCGGCCTTGCTAGGCACCAGAGTCCCTCTTATCCTTGACTAAGCCTGCCGTCTTGGGTCAAAGAATTTGTCTGTGTTTAAGTAGGAATGTTCTTACACTAGGCGAATTCTGCCCCCACACTCTTGGATTTGTCATCACTCCAATTGCTCTCGCCTCACAGGTCGCACGTGATCCCCATACATTCCGTTAATTCACCTCCCTGTCCGTTTTCGTGGTTTGCTTTGTACTCTATATTTCCAGGGTACGCATTACCACTTCGCTAAAAACTTTTGCTAGTTCCGCTGAACACGGCTGCGCATGTAGGCTTGAGTCCTGCTGAGGCCCCGGCTCTTATCCTTGACTAAGCCTGCCGTCGTGGGTCAAAGAATTCGATATCAGATGGGATGTGGTAGGAGCGCGAATTAACTTTCCTTCGTAAATAGAAGTAGGGAGACACCACTTACGCAATGTGTATACGTCACTGAGCTTGAAGTGTGCGTCAGAGTATTGCTTTACAAACACTCAGTCCTTGGATCATACTTGTAACAATGCGCGCAGATGAACTCACGCCTATATGACGCGTTATGAGGGCTAATACAATACATTATACACCAACGCGGCAACCCCACATACAGAGATACCAGAGACACTGAACGCTGAGCGAAATGACGCAGACAGAAATCATGCCTCTGCTCGCACAAGCAAAATAAATTATTTTTATGTAATCCATGCCTATCATTCCTCCACTCTTGCTGCGAAGGACACAGACGATCCAGATATCTCCGTCCGCGTCTGTTGCGTCGTATCCGGATCCAAATCGAGCTGGATTCCCAGTGTAGATGGCTGTTGAATATTGAGGTATGGTATTGATTATCCTCATGCTGATATTGCACCCACGCACCTTGCGGACTTCCCAATCAGATAAGGTATTGGCGTTGTGGCGAGACGCTGATACGTGCAGGGTGCCTTTGGTCGCCTCTAAGTCTGTGTCGGCACCGCGACCGCGGAGCGAATTGCGTGTGTTGAGCCTGCACTCGGCCGGGGTCTGGTGAGTGCTGCGGGCACATCTGCATGGAGGGGTGGAAACACGTACGTCGCGAGGAGGGAGTTGGAATATACTGGGTCGTATCAGTACAGAACCGCATTGAAGTTGGCAATTGAAGCTCAACGCCAGTGGACGTACATTTTGCCATGATGAGGTTAAAGGCAAGCCATACGAACTGTCCCCGGTTTCAGTCAGTCGGAATCCGTTACCAGGAAAAAAAATACTAAAACGTACGTTGTCCGGCATTGCCAAGAACTTGAAAACATTTCAATTCTCAATGTACGAGCAGTCACAGATACGGACGGGAGGGTGGATGGATATCGGTACTCACACACGCAAGATCTGCTACGGCCGCAATACTAGAAAAAGGATTAGTAATGGTCATGGTGGTATATAAAATTAAGAAGTTAAGACCTGTTCAAGATGCCACGGTTGATGGTGTATATCATCAGTGTGTTGATCAGGTTATCCGTTCTAATATTATGCAGTCACGAATTGAGACAGACAGGCTGAGAACTGAGTCCGGACCATGGGCGGGAACCCGAAGAGGACGGGGTAATAGGAATATGGCTACGATACCTACCTCTTGATGCCTGTTCTCGAGAAATGCAAGTACCAACACTGCGTAGCTGCGATGCCAATATCCGCCGCCGCAATGGAGCCATGTTTCACCCCCACAACCCACTGCATGCAGGTAGACCGGACGGTGAGACAACGAACGAGCAACTCGCGAAGCCGCTTACCTCTATCTTTGTGAGATTCTGTATAGTGCCAAGCATGAAGCTAGTAAGTAAATGAGCGGCTGCTGTCAATTGGAGCGTCGGCGAGTCGACGGGTTCTGTCGCTTACGCCTCGGCCATGCACACTGAAGATTAATTCCGCGGTGAGTACAAATATGATCCAAGAGGATATCCTTACGTACCCAGGCCCGACACTCCATCAATGCACCATCAATATATCAGTTGTGATAACCATGTTGGTGACTGGCTTGTGACTCACAGAATGCAACAAAGACGAGAATGATCTACGCATTTACTCTACATAAGAACCTCGGATAAAATTAAACATTGGAAGACATACGATGGGTCCGGTAATCAGCCAGCTATGTCGGCTTACTGAGGTTCATCAGACCATAGTCTTAGGGATGCATCACATGTCGAACTTACGTATCCACACACGCCATATGAAGAAACTGGCGGACATCAGAATCAGGTCGGTCTAGACTGGTCAGGACTCAGCTCGCCTTTGCACTGCAACGGTTGCGAATGTCTGCGTTTGGAGACAACGATACATAGAATCAGTAATTTCAACACGTCGCACACAGGAAAAGAAGACTTACTGTTATCCCGACTTCCAGCTGTGAAGGAAAAACTTCGTCAGAACCTCGGCGCAGCCTACATACAATGGAAGTAGGACAAGGAATACGTACGGCTAGGCTCCTGCGCGCGGAGGGAACGTGGCCCTAGTAAGCACACGAGGCTTCATTATAACATGATGGTAGGCATACCATACGATAAGATCAAGGGCAGGCGGGTTATTATAGTTCGTGACGAGGTAATAATATAGGATGTGCAGTACGATCGCAGTATGGACCGTGTCCAAAATCCTAACCATACCGACAAGCCAAACAAAAACCAGTCAGATGACACGTGTTTTGTTTCTGAGAGGGAGGAGACGTACCACGTCCAAGATACCTGACGATTAAACCAGTTGCTCAGTATACGTAAGAACATGCCGAACGGACCTCGTTTATAGCTTACTAACCAAACTTTTCAGAATCGCACTATCTTTGTAATACCGCGTATAATAAAAAAAGGTTTGCAGCGACGTGAGGCCATACAGACTATTAATAAGTCCTGGCGTCAGCCTTCCCAGTTGCGACTTGATCAATGGGGAGACTTGGATACATTGAAGTGAGTGTCAGCCCAATCAGCGCGGCACCTGGATACATATATAGCGGTTCAGAAACTGGCTGCTCGTACGGATCGAACCAAGCTAGTAAGGATCGAGGCTCACCGAGTGTTGCATCGTACGTATGTTGAGTGTTGGAAGGCATAAGCAGGGGGGAACAAGCTGCGGTACGAGCTTTTCTCACCTACCTGATCCCTGGCACATTAATATAAGTACCGGTACTAAATCGACCATACTGGTTCGGGCCGAGGGCCTAGCAGGCCCTGTTTCAGTCGAAGACATCATTTTCCAATTGGATTGTTCGGAACATATGCGAAGCAGCGCGATCAAGACTGCGAAGGTTTCAAATTTGGAATTTGCAAGGACTCCGCGCGTATACATAAACAAACTGTTGTTGCATGGAAGCAAACAGGTACCAGTACACCCTAAACACCCATACGTGTTCGGTCGGCAACATTTGATTCCGATTGTGCTTGCTCGAAGCAAGACATTCCCTTGTTCATTCTCTTTGGAATACAACGGAAAAGATATCATCAGTGGTTTACTTATACTTCATCTTCCCTTAGTGGGTTGACACCGTAGTGCAAACTCTGAGTAGTCTTCGTACAGTCTTGTTATTCTTAGGATATCTTCACACGATGACGTCTGCGGAGAAGTTCTGTCCAAGTTCCCACGACCTTGCACAGTGGTGAAGCTTCGAGCTCCGAGAACGACCTGGCCGTTCACACTCCGTCCAAGGACACTCACTGTCCATGGACCAGGTCCATGGATCAATAAACCCTGATGTTGATAATCTACGGGTACATGTGGGTGCTTGTATAAGGGTCGCTTGTGGGCAGGTACACCCACAACTTATAGTGACTCGGGAACCGATCCCGGCCGTCACGTGGTGCCAAAACAGGCAAGTGGCCCTCTCCCAATTGGCTCAATGTCTACGGCTTCCCCACCTCGTCGTTGGCCACACTCACCGGATACGTCGTGGCGGATATAGATCGGTATATTGCCACAGATCTCGTTGAGCGGACAACCGCCCCCGTTATTCCCGTTGTCAAGTACAGCGCAGCGGCAGCCTCATCATCCATCATGCGGACATAGACCGGTCACTGCACATGTTGCCTTCATCGAATACAAGGATCTTGACTCATAGGTCGTGCCATTGCGCATCATCGATCCAATACAGCTCCTCGCAATCACACGAACAATACGTTGGTTGTTGATTGCAATGCACCACAATCTCCTAGCAATTTTCTTGGAGTATCCTGCTCTCACAATGCGTTTTGCAGGTATTCGGCGTAGGGGATGAGACGGCGGTAGCTGTCGGGTATCGGCTTGAAGGGTGAATGGAAACACACTTATGTTCACTTGCGTGCAAGTCAGCGTGAGTGGCGACAAGGAGACAAGTAAAAGAGTTTTTTTAGCATTACGGTGCGATAATTAATTCTAGATATTGGTAATGTGGACGCATTCTGGTTCGTTGAGGGTGCCGCAGGTGTAAATGACACGTGATGTATGTATTTTTAGGGATCCATGGACATGTCCATGGGTCCATGGGCGCCGTCCATAGAAGTGCGAACGGCCGGGCCTTTCTGCGAGCTCCAAGCATCTGCGTGGGCACTGGGCAACGCGCCAGCGACTACAGCTCTATTTCATACATAATCATAGATCATGGGGCCTATGCCCCACATCGAACTGGCAGTCGGCAAGGTGACACCGAGGCGCTAGTAGGCTGGCTTTACGGAGGCTTCTTAGCGTCCTCATGCAGCTTCCAACTGCATGGAGTTGTCACCAGCTTCCTCATTGATGACTTACCGTTCAACATTCTCTATCACTCCGCTCGTTGACTCGTTGTGACATCGATGAGATGCCTGAGTCCATCACTGATAAGTTATTCTGTCGTCGCATGATATCAGAACCATACCCAAACAGAACGTGATGGTGTTTTATATACAGTGTCCAGTGCACATCACCATTACAGCCTAAGGGCGAGTCTGCTTCTCTAACATACTTTATGCCTGCACAGCATCAGCGTTGTCCGTGCCTGCGTTATGACTCGGATTGATATACACACCAACATACCAATCCCTACCTCAACCTGGACTGTTAAGCACCCCCCTCCCGCCTGCGCTGTGCGCACTTAATTCAAGTACTTTCTGTACCGGACACGCCTCACTAATAGTAACATCCTTTAATTGTGCTTGCCTGCTAGCTTGCATGCCCCACACAGCGCTCATTGTCCCCTGGCTGGTCTTCAACAATACAGGTCAATGGTGTCTTACCATCCTTCTTATAACCTACGCGTGTGCCACGCACTTGCCCCAGCGGCGCAACCCGTACCTCGTCAATTTCATCGTCACCACCTTAATTAGCAGCATTCCTCCCTCTCTACTGTACGTGAGTCGTGATGCTTCACCAGAATGTCATCGGCAGGGGACATGCACGTACACTAACTTTGTACTATGTCGCTTGTGTTACTATGACGACAGGTTCTACACGGGACATCTGTATTCGATGATCCCAGCGAGTCTGTGCCTGGCGCAGGCCTCCCTCGTTGATGGCGGCCCACTCATGTACGTGCCAATTTTAGCTATTCTCCAGTTCACAAATCACATCGTTTCGCAACTTCTGCACCGCACCGCGCCAGGTACGCCGTTGTGCAGCTTGCACTCGTATTCGATGTGAGCGGCATGTCAGCTTGTGCTCAAAAATGAAGATACTCACTGGCCCGGCCGCCTCACTATAAGGCCTGGTCCGAGCTTCGCAGTCTGTGCATCGGCAAGGGACATTTCAGCCGAAACACGTCTGTGAAGTGCATCGTACGTCCAATCAGCGCCGCCTTCTGCGCCACTCGACGTTAAGAACGAAAATAATTTAGGCCCTGATCGCGCCGTACTTCACATTCGGGAGTTTCACCTTCGCTGCCTGCCTGGTATTTTAACTCTCAGAATCGATGCCCCGATTGTTCAGCCCTTCATGATTTGCATTTGCTTTCACAGGCAGGCCTCAGCAACGCGGAGTACAACACCCCTATGCACCCTGCAGTCAATTTCGTATACTGTAAAATCCACGGGCAGGACGCTACGAACCTGTACGCTTCCGCTTCATTTCGCTCCTCGCACAAACGTCTTGCTGACGTCCGCGTCTTTCCCAAACTGACTATCTTGTATAGGGCGACGGCGTCCGGCATATTCATGATCGTCCTGACGGCTATCCAGGTCGTGTTCGAGGGTAAGGCACCCGCTTTCCAATTCCCGACATCACTGAGACAATACAATCTGCACTTTATGTAACGTAGTATGGGTCGCCTGGATAATATACGCCTACCCCACCAGGGTACATGACGACCCCTCCACCTGGCGGACGAGTATCCACTTCGCGCTGCGCGTCATCACGCTCAGCATGCTGCAGCTCGTAACGGTATTGTACGTCTCTGCCTTTTCTATGCCCATTGATGCATCCTGCAACCTCGTTAACATGCGCTGCTGCGCCATTGTGTCAGCCTGATCGTCACCAGCGGCACAAAAAATGACTTCGTCAAACGTGTTACGGAAGTGCTCGCATCTATGAGTATGTCACAATGTCGTATCCGTCCTACAAGTCCATCATTCTGAGTACCGGCGTAATCCGCGTTATTCCAGATGCACTCGCGACCTTTAGCATCGTCGGTATGCAGAAGGTGAGCGCCCTCATATCTGTTTCGTATCAACCCCCGCTGACGCTGACTGGGCTGCGTGAGCAGAACGTGTGGCACGTGTGGAGCCGTGCGGGGTTGCGCCTGTGGCGGTTCGTCAGGCGGAGGACGTCCAAAGATGAGGACCCGGACGCAATCCAGCCGCAGGGACATCCTGGTTTGGATTGGGCGTATGTGCCACGCAGGGCATTTGGGCCTGCGGATGGGTAAGCGATACCGCACTCCACTGAGGATTTGGGGTTTTGGAGAACGGATGACGTTAGTGCTTTTGATTCGAAATCGTCATGTTTCAAAGATATTGTAGGCAGATGGTAGCCCGTATCATGCATATAATACAGCGAGCTGTGTATTGCCACCCGGCGTAAGTCGGGCCTGTTCTGTGTATTGCAGGCTGCCAATGTTTTTCAATGGCACTAGTTCTGCGTTCTTAGGAGCCCCTGTCGCAAGGGTGGGGGTAAGGTGTCCGTTCTTTACAGGGCCGAGTACAGGTACAGGGCATCTCGCAGACTAGTTCGTCCAGGCGAGCACAAAATATTCGGTCAAGTGTGGCAATCCCTAAACTCACTAGAAGCGGCACAAGTCAAACTACAAGCTTACAGTGTGGTGTATGACTGACACACACGCACCAAGCAAATAATTCAGCATGTTTGTCTTGACTCTCCTAAGCCCATCTACTAAGCTAGTATCGATTCTGTGACAAGTACGGGGCCGCCGGCATATATCAGTGAGTCACATCAAGTTCGAAGATGCCGGTGAGACTTCTATGTATCTGGGTTTTATTACCTTTGGCTTAGCTACCTAGTATTCAGACTCGTCGCTTTGGCACTGCTGGGTTGGTGGAAAATTTGATACGTCATGCATGGTACTGTAGGCTTACGACCAGGGGTTCGGACCCCTGTCGGCAGCGTGATATTGTAGCAACTGTTCGTCAGTTCGTTGGATGTCGTGACCCGTGACAGGTTACACAAGTGTTCGAATGTCAGAGACACACTAGTGGCCGGCATATAACTCCTGGAAAAGCATGCACTATGCACTGTAGCTATTGATAAGTTTAAACTGCAAAAATTGCGGCTTTATCTCTAAGACCGGGAAAAACTTGGAGTTAGGACAGTGTGGGCATGTCTGACTGACCAAAAAGCCTAACCACGTCATCCAAACCTCTCCCTGTGGTGTTGCCTCAAAAATGGATATGTAATTGGGAAACACTCTCTATAATTCCAATCCATATGGCAGCCAAAATCCTCCCAAGTGAATAACTATCCATCTCCACTTTGCTATGGTTTCCCTTACCAGTTATCAGTGCTGTCCAAACCAACATTACAACTTCCCAGCTCTTCTCAAAGGCTGAACTCATTGACTCAGATCTGAGCCAACTCATGAAACTTGCACTTCCACCACAAGCTGTCATACAGATCTTGAATAGCAAAGCTCTACAGGAAATTATGAATGGCAAGCAGTCAATAATATATTCTCACCTGGGATATCAGCAGTTAACCTACCCTTTCTGGGTTCTATATTATTGGCTTGAGATGGGAAGGCTTTGGGTTGATATTCATCAAGATTGGAAGAGAGCAGTGTTATGAATATAAAATGAGTATATGTTAATATCCATCAATTGTCTATATTGGGATATTAACATACCCTGGCCCTGTACCATTGGGAGACTTCACTTAATTGTCCCAAAGTAATAACCCCATCAGGATCCAGTATGAATATCACTGGACACTATGTATATATCACCAACCCCATGTCTGATGATCTATCACTATCCCCACATCCAGAGTGCCCATGCACCTCATGTACCTACTGTGACATCACTGATTGAGATTGTCATGGGGAACCTTACCTCACATCTGATGAAGATGCCCAGACATATTCATTCCAATAATAGAATGTTGTCAAACTTGCCCTGCATGTACATTGTGATACACATTGGGGACCACACAGTATATTTCTGCTAAGTGTACATTATATTTCACATATATCACATGGTCCATCCTATGTATATCTTCTATGCATTAGTACAAATGTTTGAGTACTAACATTACTCATCACTATGTTACCAGGTCATGTGACCTATACTCAAAATATTTCTTTTGACATACTCCAAGCATATAAATAGCTAGTTCTTGTGCAGTAAAAGAATAGTAAATATACTCACCTTGTCCCAGTGTTTTGAAACTGCTAACTGCAGTGTTCTTTGAGTTGTATAGCATCTACCTGATAGTGCTAGTTATTGATCTCTACCTTCTGACCTCTGCTTGATTCAGTCTCACTTTGAGGCTTGAATTATATTCTCCATTCATAAAATCATTAAATCACATATCACTACAAGCAGAATAATGGGTTATGGATATTTGAAGGAGGTTAAAAGGCCAGGAGGATTGTTAGGTGGGTGATGAAACCCTCTAAGTTGTTGATATATTCCCATGATCAAGCCAGCTGAAAGGTTTTGAATAGGATCCTCCAATCACTAACCTGACCAAGTATCTCAGCAGAAACTGGTTCTCATATTTTGAAATGGACCAGCTTCTTGATATTATTATGCATTGAGTATCCTCAAGACTGGATATACTATGAGAATACACCAAGGGGTTCATTTGAGCTTCACACCTAAATTACACTGCAATCATAAAACTTCCCTTTATGATTATCACACAGCACCTGGAATGAAGCAGCTCCACCATGTTGGAAATGCATTAGCCTCAGGCCAATGTATTATCACTAGGGATTTCTGCATCATCAATGAGAACCATTGGGTTGCATGGGGGGTTGATTCTTGCACCTGCACACTGCACTGGGGCAATCCAGAACATGTCAACCTTAACATGGAAGTCAGGACAACATTCACATGTTGGCTGTCACAGCCACTTACTGAAGGATCTCAATTGTGTAGCAATCGTGAGGGTGACTCTGGGTTGCCCCTGGAATATGTCTGCTGGGAGCTAAAGCAGTGGGGATACTGCCCACCTACCTGCTCCCTAGGCCTGTGAAGGGTCCCAGATCAACCACCTACCCACAGACTGGCTTGGGAAGATCTGAGGAGGAGATCCAAAGTGTATACAAGTACTAACAATTAGTAGATGTACAAACCAGCACACCTGAGGAGGAGATCCAGAGAGAAAAGGGTGGATCTCCTTACCTCAGCAACTAACTATATAGCTAGTGTAACTGTGACAGTAGCAAAAACCAGGGAATGGGAAACCAAAGTAACATAGACAGAGGGAAGAGATATGGGAGGTAAACCAAGGGGAAACTAAAAGGAACATGAGAAAGAGAGACTAAGGAAGGAGAAAGGGAGGAAAAGGGGAAGACAAGGGGAGACAAGAAACCAGAGGATCATCCCCTGACAGCAATGCCTTCTTCCTATCAAGCATATCCATCATCTTGTGGGTACTTAGTGCTAATGTGCTCAAGTATTTCCTAATGCCAGAAGTGCATTTGGTCCTTTAACACAAGGATCAATTGCTTTGATACCAAGTGTTTTTGAATGCAACCCATCATCTCAAAATGGTAATTGATCAAAACAGTGACATGTGTTAGACTCAGGTCAAGCATACTATCTAGATGCCTGATTTGCTGCAATCTGGAGCCAAGGGGTCAGATAATGCAAATGTTCAAGGCATGTTGCTGGCTAGCAGTCTATTGGCAACACTTAAGTTCAATGAGGATATGGCATTGGATTCTGAGAAGTAACAGACTTTTGTTCTGAAAAGGTTCTATAATCCCCAGGTCTACAAAAGCTAGGTGAGCAAAAACAGAAGAGACTCGCCTGAACTCCTACATCATCACTGTAAGGGCAACCCTTGAGTGCCACATAGATCACACAATCACATGGGCTGGCAGAGGGGAAAACCAAAAAGAAAAGTCTAAGGCATATATTTTAAATTCATATGTATATGTATCTACAGCTAATCTATCTATGCTTTACAGAATATATCATATTAGAGAGAGTTGCCACAAGACCATTGCCACAAATTGAAAACTATACTTAACCCTAACCCTACCATGCCTTCTCACACTTGCCATATTCTCTGGGACAAGATATATACCCATTTTTAACCATCATTGGTTATACATCTTGATACAATAAATCTATGTTATTTTGAAAATAATTTCTCATTAGCTCTATCAAACATATATAATAATACTTTAATCATACTTACTTCTAAATTCTGTTGTTGTATACTCTATAACTTCCCATATATACTTTTAGGATACACTCACCCAAACCCTATCTGTCATTGCTCTATTATCTCAATACACACTATGTTTTGGCATATACAAACTTATTTATAAAATACCAGAACACTCAGAAAGTGTCCAGATATCCAAAATATCTAAATTGATCAAAAAAAATACTAAGAATTAAGTTATGGTCAATATTTTAAAAAATATCTCATATATACTGGAAGAATGTGTTGTGATAAAGAAAATACAAAAATAATGATCAATATATTTTTACTACCTCATGCTTATGGTGGTCCATTTGCACAAAAATGCAGCATGCATACCCTAACAATTTCATGTGCCATGAATTAGTTTGAGCATTACCATATGGTGGTCGGTTTGCACAACAATTATAATGTGCAGACCAAAGTGAAAAAAATACCTGTTGGTGCAGGCTTGTGTGAAAGTGTGCGATTTCACAAAATGTACGTGTGTGGTGATGCTTGAGCAGAGTCTGAGGTCTGTCACATGACCACACCCTCTTATAAACAGTGATTCACTGCCTCAGGACACATAAAAATATAGATTTTTTTCACTAATATGATGGATGTAACATATTTAAATGATTCTATGATATTTATAGGGTCCTACATGAGAGTCTGGTCACCTTGGATTTCAACTTTCAAGTCACTGATTGCATGCAACTCCAAAGGATGAGTAACACATTCCCAGGCTAAGTTACAGTGAAATCAGAACAGAACACTGAATGGGTGCTTGTAGACCCATCACATGACCTCTGGAGTTCACCATAACTCAGCCTGGGAAATAGTGACACAGCATGGGTGCTCATAGATGCATCACATGGCCTTCAGAGTTCACCCTGGGAATGTGTTACTCATCCTTTGGAGTTGCATGCAATCAGCAACTCAAAAGTTGAAATCTGAGGTAACCAGACTCTCATGTAAGACCCTATAAATATCATAGAATCATTTAAATATGTTGCATCCATCATGTTAATGAAAAAATTCTATATTTTTATGTGTCCTGAGGCAGTAAATCACTGTTTATAAGATGGTGTGGTCATGTGACAGCCCTCAGACTCGGCTCAAGCATTACCACATATGTGCATGCATATAACACATTTTGTGAAATTGCACACTTTCACACAAGCCTGCACCAACAAATATTTTTTTCACTTTGGTCTGCACATTATAATTGTTATGCGAACTGACCACCATACAGTAATGCTCAAACTAATTCACGGCATGCAAAACCATTAGGGTGCACAGGCTGCATTTTTGTGCAAACAGACTGCCATACATGCTCAGTCCCAGAAGACTAACAGATTATTTGGATGATTTATTGGATTTTTATCTGAAGGATAAAACCTGTAGCAGCTTGGACACTGCTGGACCATGTTCCCTGGCCCTTTGACACCCACTACATTACAAGATCAAGAACAGGCTATGGATTAAATCACTCACATGATTACCCTACATAACAATCAGATCTGTATGCTTATACAAGATAAGTGCCATGCATTTGGAAGGGCATGAATAAATTACTGCAGCATGAAGATTGCTGCATACATAGGGTCACCAGAACTCACAGAATGTGAGATGGATGGAGTATCAAAGGTGCCCATCTATCGAAATGTTAACAAAAGAAACACAGGAGAAAAAGGCCCCTGAACAATTATGTCAAAATTGTTTTCACCTTTCACACACCTGTATTTTCTCTCTTCACTTCAGATACTGATTACATCTACAATTCAGTGCTATTTTTCCATTCCCAATCCCCTAGTTAGTACCCCAATTTTCCCAATGCTTCTTTTGTAATTTCAGCACTATCCCCACAGATACTTACATTCATCTATCTCCTTGGTTATATGTTTCCTGCATTCCGTTTTTCCAGATTCACTTCTTAAAATAGCTCAGTATTTTAGTATAAATACTGTAGTAGCCCTGTATGATAATAGTCAGTCTGAATTTTATGTCACACTCATCCACCACATGTCCATTAGCATTTAAAATTGCACCTAGATTTTACTCATTGTTTCAAACAGCTTGAACCATTCTAGTATTATTCTAGATACTATATTCTAAATCCTTGAAGCTGAGGCTGTTTTTATATAGAAATTGCCTGGTTGGCCTTGTTCTTCATCATCAGCATCACCAAGCTGAGCTTTTGGTTCAACATCAGCTGTTATCATTGATCCCTGCACCATGTGACTTCTTACACCATTGACACATGCTTGGTACACAGCACCATGCTGATGAAGCATAGGAAGTTCAAAAACATTTTGAGCATTATTTGAACAAATAAAATCCCATTCACTAAAAGAATGTCCATCATTGTGATTCTGAAAATCCACATAAGGTTCCCCGCTGCCAGAAAGCCTGTATTACACTATGCCCAACTACAGTCAGGGCCACCACTCAACACCTGCCAACCATGTCTTCTGCTGATCCATACCCAACCCTGAATGTTGTACACAAGCCATTTCACTTCTGGAGCTGTTCTGAAAGTGGAGTTGGAGCAGAGTTTGGAACTCTGAAATTTCAGGAGTGTAGAAGCAGAATGTGGAACTGGGTTGGAAGTGGAAAATGAGGTGTCCCCTGACAATCACCAACAAATAGTCTGGCCAAAAAAAAACTTAACCAGAGGCTCATATCCACACCATTAAATTGTGCGCTGCATTGTTCAGTGCCACTGCTGCAAAACATATTTGTGAAGATAGGATTTTTTCACTGCTGAATGAAGATGTCTTTGGACCTGTTGTAATGTCACCAGCAGGGCAGAAAAATGGGGGACATAGCAGACCCAAAACAAGCTCCAAGGTGCCTAAGAAAATAACACTACTCAACATTTTTTCCAACATTACAAAACATGACACACCGCCCCCAAGTGTCAAGGGAGTCATGGGCTATGGTGAATGAGATGGTACAGGAGTGCCAAACATGAGTCAAGGCTGAAAAGAAAGCATAAGAGACAGAGTTGACACATCTGTGCCAAATCAGGAGATGTGCACAAAAGAAGGGGGAGGAGATCCAAGAAGGGATTTGCACTGCATGGGGGAGAAAAAGATGAAACAGGGTGAATATAATATTGTTGGTTAATCATATATTGAAATAGAAATACTAATAGAAAGTGTTACTGTGAGAGACTTTCAGCAGCTATGAAATAGCTGAACTATCAAGACCACAGTGCAAGTTCAAGCAGGAGTGGAATGACAAACAAACAAAAACACTGGTTGCAAGCCTCACCACAAGCTAAATAAAGCTGTGTTGACAGATTGGCAATCACCCTTTCTTTGGAGTCAGGTCCTCATAGCTGGGAAGCATGCAGAACCAAGTATGTGACTTATACAGATAGCCATAGACCTTCAACTATAGGATCCAGTAGTATTTGCCCAGCTTACACCCCAGATTGTCAGCAGGTGGATTGATCACACTAGTCCCTATCCCCATTGTACAGACACTGTGCTTGTGCAGGCTGAAGCAGGTCACCAGCCTGGGGGTCAAACTACATGGATGGGTATCTTGGTGTGATAATAGTTCATCACCACTCACCAAATATCTAATCATTTCAACTAGATACCACACCCAGAGGTCACAGAATCCATTGTCTGACATCTTGAGTCCCTGAGTGATGCTGGGACACTGCTGTCATCCCTCACAGTCTGTGGTGTCTTGATCAGCCATCTATCACATTACATTCCAGAAAAATTCAACCAGAAATTCACAAACAGACATACCTTTGACTTCCACTGCATGGATGCCTTTGTGAGAGCATTCTTGCACAGTGAAATATGCTGGAGTGAGTGGAGAGCTACTTGAGCTGCTCAAAAGATGCCCATAGACTGGGAAGCACAAAGCTGAAAGGCACTGCTGAGAATGGTATGGGTTTTCAAAGAGGAAGCCATACCAGCCACATTATATGTGAATACCAATCAAACAGGTGTCACATATGCAGAAGGGGCCAATATTTCTTGGGTACCTACTGGTTCATAGCAGGTTGTAGTGGTTGTGGAGGATGAGAAGCATGCATTTACAATTATGGTATCAGTCACCAGTGATGATACTCTACTTCCAAACTATCTATAAAGGGTTAACAGTGCCCTCTTGTCTGAGTGCTCACACAGACAAATTCATTGAGGCTAAAGTGGCTGGTTTTTTGTTTCAACAGTCAGGCACTGACACTCACTGGGCAACCAGAAAACCATTCAAGAACTGGTCAACACTGTCATTGGAAGGGTTGGTACTTGTAGTCTGAATGTGTACAAATAGCTGAGTTATGGCAGGGCCTTTGGGATGACTTCCAATCAGGATGAGATTTAGTGAATTTGTCTAGCTTGAGATTGTGTCAGGGTTCACTTGTTTTCACTTCTTTATATTCCTGTTGTGTTACCATTGTTCTATCACACCCAAGTCCTATCTTACCTTTTTCTCCATATTTTCATCATTTCTTGGATTACATTTGAACACCCCTTTAGTTATGTAGCAATACACTAGTATTAGATTCCATGCCAGTGCAGCAGATTCCTTATTCTGATCTCTGAGGAATCCACCATACTAGGTGAGATAGCTAATCTTTTGTATCACTAATTAATACTGAGGAATCCACTGTGCTAGCACTCATAGCATTCTGAAGTTTCTATATATAGCTTTCAAATATCATTGGTAGTTGCTCACAGCCAGTTCACCCTTACAGATCAGGGCATTGGGCATTGGAAAGTGCTCTGTAAGGGACAGGTTTGGTCAATTCAAGGGCAACACAGACATTGCACAAGGACTCAATGATATACTTCCATCACTTGTGTCATTGCTGTCTGTGTGAGAGCTATGTGAGGGCTCAAAGGGATCCTGGTTGTAAGCACAGATTCTCTCAACATTATTGTCAAATATCTCATTATTATCAGGGGACACCCCATTGTCTACTTCCAGAGTTCCAGAGTTTCAAACTCCACTCCACTTCCACCTTCAGAATAGCTCCAGAAGTGAAACAACTCATGTACAACATCCAGGGTCAGGTAGGGATTGGCAGAAGATAGGGTTGGCAAGTGTTGAGTGATGGCCTTGGCCATAGTCAGGCATAGTATAATATAGGCTCACTGGAAGTGAGGAGCCTTAGACTCTTCTCTTCAGTTTTCTCCTCTGCCAGGTGAGACCCCCTTTCATTGTACATTTCATAGATTTATACATACTTTGGATTTCTCTCTGCCAGGCCTGTGTGATTGTGTGATCTCTGCAGTGCTCAGGGGTTGCCCTTACATTTATGTTCTTCTTCATCTGTGAGATCCAGGCTGTTGTAATCATCAGCAATCTGCATATCTGACATCAATGACATTGGTGACATCCTGAGATCAGACCCATTAACCACATGCTGTGTAAGTATAATTCATATAGTCAATTTTCTGAGAAACATTAGTATGTCATGAAACAACTTACATGAAGTCCTGATATCTGTGCAACATCATCCTGGATATAGTCTTCCATTGATATGTCCTCATCTATCTGCATCACCAGGTCATGGTCACCATCAAGATGAGATGATCCTGCTTTCACATTGTCTGACTGCACAGTTTTTGAATGTGGTTCATTGGAAGGTTGGTGAGAGGAACCTGTGTCTGTCAGCTGCTGTGGTGGAATGCCATGATCTGCGCAATGCAATTAGTTGTAATGCTTACCTCTAGCAGAGGAAATAGAGAAATTGACAGCTTGGGTACAAACTTCTTGGTGTTTGTGTGTACATAATTGTTACAGGGTTGTCATTTGGCCAGCAGGTGCATGCAGGTGTGGGCTTTCTTGGTAGCTAAGGCAGGTGCACAGGACTAGCTGCCTGTTAGCCTGCATCTGACATGGTGGTCTTGAATGAGATAATACCAGAATGCATAGTGAATAGGTGCTTACTGCTCTCTCAGATGTTAGTGTGTCAGAACTATCCACACTGGGTGTAAGATCCCAATGCTGAAATATCCTGCACTAAAAGGGGTGCCTGTTCTTGTTGGTCATAGAAGAATAGAGATAGAAAACAGAGATAGGGCAGGTCTGAGGTAGATAAACCTGGAAGCAAAGTGCTGAGAGAAGAGTTAGAGTGAGCAGGTATTATCAAATGCTTAAGGGCACAGGAGATGGTGTAACATATATGATAACCAAACTAGCAAAAAACATGAAGCAAGCTTGCTATTTGACTACTTGGAGGAGGAGTCAGAATAAATCATGAAGGACATAATATGAGGACAACCTAAGCAGATGCTCTACACTCAAGTGGTGCACTGGTGAATGGGGAATCCTAAGTCATATACCAACTATATACAGTGCAAGGGGCATACCTGGCAGAGGGGTGTTATAAATAAAGAAGAGAAGTTACTACAAAAAAACATCTAAAAATAAATTAACATCTCCTGCTCATAACATCTAATGAATGCCCGGGATATTACTATCAGATACTCTCTTACTATCAGATACTCTCCTTACGACCCATGTTCAAGTACAGGAACCGCCTGAGACGTTCCTCGACCCATAACACGCATATCCCCTACATCGAACCCATGACCTCATATCCATCACTATCCTACCGACGAAGCGCCTGCATGTGTTGATGTCCCAGCAGTGACATCACTGATTGGAGACAATCTTACCCCGCATCCGGCCTCGGCGCTCGGTCATATTCATTCCATAATTAGAACATATTGCCTTGAGCCCGCCCTGCGCATACATCGTGATTCCTGTCATGGAGCACACACCTCAACTCTCCTACATGTAGCCTCCATTTCACATATATCTCACATGTTCATAATTATGCTCCACTCCCCATTCACTACCACACGACACTTAGGAGTGTCTACATGCGATCCTCGTACCGCCGGGTCACGTGACCCATACTCGAAATATTCATCCCGATTGATTTTCTACATATAAATAGCTAGTTTTGTGCTGTGAATAGTAGTAGTAATAACATTCACTCATAACAGTTCAAAGTTCTTAGCTAAAGTAGTAGTCAAGATAAAACTAGCATATATTGCAGTTTACTTGAAGTTCTCTCTCATATCAAACCTCTGCTCGATTCAGCTTCACTTGAAGCCTGAATTATATTCTCCTATCATATAACAACCAACTCTAAATCACAAGAAGGGGGAATCCCAAGAGAAAACTCTGAGGATCCCTTTGCCCATTAGCTAACAACTATATACCTCAGGCATAGTAACTCCAAACCTCCAAAGTCCAAATGACATAAGCAACAGGGATGCTGAAGTATGGATAAGGGCAGGGTGATGTTTGGAGGAGGCTGTGGAGGGTGTCTGTGAAATTCTGAGAGAAGAGGTTGTCTGCTGAAGTTGGTTATGGAGAAATGGTGAGGAAAGGAGTTTGGAAAGGCTGCATGTACTTCACATGACTTGGCATATCATGGAAATATTTGCAGTGAAGTGAGGCATAGGTTGCAAGCACTTCACAAGCACTTTTAATGCACTTTGCAAGTGAAGTGTAGGTTCCCTTCACAAAAAATGTCATCACTTAACCCCTGAACCAACTGGCAATCCAGAATCACACTTCTATACTCCAAGTGTACAGCCTCTGAGGCAGTGACTGACCTGCTGATCTGATTGAATGAAGTGGTATAGAATTAGATGGTTGAGGAGTATGCAAGGAGTAGTCGAAGTGATAGGGGTCATAAGGGGAGCTGATGCTACTTTCCAATATCTCAATCTCCATGCTTTGCTTGTCTTCACATACATTAGAGATATAATGCACTGGTAACTCAACCTGTCCTGAGTTGGGATTGAAGGCAAGTTCATGGGGATCAATGCTTTCCCAGTCCATGCTACCTGTGCTATTTCTCCCAGATTGTTACCTGATGTGAGCAGGTGATGGAGCCTGAATGTGTCAGGGTTCACTTGTTCACTTTCCAAGTTCCCAGTTCTCTGAGTTTCCAGATCTTCTATGACCTTCCATGAGTTTCTATCTCCCCTGATTATATAGGCACTGCCAGTGTGATGATAATTTTATTCTTTTACCTGTAAAACAAAGCAAGGTCGATATGTCGGTTATGTTATTGTGATAGGGAAGAGGGGCTGGAAGGTAATAAAAGTCGATAGGATAACCCAGGCTTAGAACTCGAAGCCGGGAATTGCGGTAAGATAAACTCGAAGACTTAGTAAAACTCAAAAGTAAGATGGGCGTAAAAGAAGAAGATCGTCATATTGTTAGGGTGTATGTCTCCTACTAATATACTAAGGAGTAAAATAGGAGTAATAGGAGAATGAAAATAAAACATATGATATCTGAGCCCCTGGCTTCTAAGGTAAAGGAATGGTCTGAATCCGCTGCACACACAGATTCAGAGATAGGATGAAGGACTGATCAGTATAAATGCTAAGGAAATAAAATGCTGCACCTAAGGTGCCTCGACTCAATTCACTATGCATATATGTGTCTCGAATGGGAAGTACGCGTTGCTGCACGCCTCGACTCGTGTCCGGCGTTGATTTCATCAGCTCGGTGTTATGTATGAAAGCGTCTCGGATAGATGAACGAAGAAGAGAAAAGTGAATAGAATGCTCAAGATAAAGTGATGATGTCCGTGAGAAGAGTCCGGATGGAAGGAGATGGATAGAACGAAGATGAAATTCTAACTAGATTGTCCATAGAAATAAAAGAAGAAAAAATAGAAAAAGGTCCTTGACGTTACGATTTATGACAGATAAGGCTGTAGCCAGTATGGTGGCATTTCCTCAGCTTGATCTCTGGGGATATCCACTGCACAGTTGGTCATTGTCCTGTATCAGCTCTTATCTCCTTGAGTATCTTTAGGTTGTGGCTTCATCACCAGTGTTACCCACACAGAATGATTGGTGGCATCTGCATGGGGAGTGATGGAGTGGATGCACAAGTGATTTTGGCAGTGAAGCACATTGAAGATGATGGAGATGATGGCTCAGCTCAAGGTATGAGAAGATATTGGTTGTCTGATGAGACAATTGAGGAAATGGTTCTGCTTAGGTGCTCAGCATTATGGTGAAATAAACCAGTTCATGCATTGTACTACAAGCCATGTGGGACATATTGCCATTGTCATGATCTGGTGGTGGAGGTAAGAGTGTATTAGTGTACATGAGTCAGGATCTGGAAGGACTTGGAGAAATTTTCCAGCTCAACTTGTGATTTTATTAAAACTTTGTTCTATAAGTCAGAGGCAGAGGCCCTTGGAAGGGTGTGGCATTATTCTGGGGTGCTCAGTGACCAATATATGGTGAGTACTAGTGTAATATAGATATATTGAGACTTAATTAGATGACTGACCTCCTGGGGAGTTCTCAATTCAATCTACTGGCCCAGATGATGATGCTCAATGGGATTCTACTTGAATCTGAGGTATTCAGACCTCCACCAGTGCCAAGATACTCATCCCCAGGCTTATGGAAGAATACTTTTGATTACCTGTAGGTAATGGATACATTCATATGGGTTCATGGTGACTCGATCTACAATTACTATGGTGATTCTGCCTTTGCTTGATCTCTTCTCATGCATAATGCGTTGAAAAAGAGCATGTAGAGATTTTGTGACCTTCCATTACTAAAATGGATCCATGTCAACTTGACGTCACCTAAGTTCTGCATGTGCACAATGTATCATACAGGGCACAATGACTACCAGGGGAGCAGGTTTTTTAATTCCAATACAATATTCCCACTTAGAGGCTCTCCACAAATTTGTCAAGGGAAGCATTGAGCTCATGGGGTTTCTCCAGCATGGCCTAGTGTCCAGTGTTGAGGTCACGCACCATGGCATTTGTGCAAAAGGCTGCAGCAACATTTTTTGCTATCTCTGGCAGACAGATCGCATCTCAAAGAGCGCTTAGTTATAGAACTGGGTGGGTAAGCTTGTGTCTATCCTTTGGAATGGCTGCGGCAATTGGTTTTTTAGGTGAAAGTGAGACATAGCTCCTGGTGATATGAGAGTCTGACTTTTTTTGCTTTCATTTAAGGTTTCTTGCATCAAAATTCTGTACTGCAGGCCAACCACCATCTCTGGAACATTTAAAATGTTTGTCCTAAGTGTGCTAATGTTTATGCATTCACATCTACAAGCCACCCAGTAATGTACCTTGTCAGATGTGTAAAAGCAAGGCAAGGGCAAGTGTCAAAGTCTTTTATATGATAGGGGAAATAACTTTGTAGAAACAGAATGTGTGGAATGAAGAGCAAATTGATGTAAGAGCAGATAGATCCCAGCCTTCAAATCGGGGCTGGACAACAATTTCAAGGTGCGTAAACTTCAGATAAAATAGAACTAAGCATAACAAAGACCAAATTGACAGTAGGGGCAAAAAGAGCAAGCTTGTATTTGTGTTCTGCTAACTATAAGTAAGAGTCTGTAGTGTTTAAGGAGTAGACATGTGATAACTCAAGCCCCTGGCTTGTTAGGGGTTGACTTTGCTAGCTAGACAAAGTAGAGTAGGAATAAAAGTGATCTGATCAGTAATAATGAAAGAAACCTGACACTATGCTTGATATAGTATGCTATGCACTTTGAATGTGCCTCACATGTAACTACACACAGAAGTGCACCTCAATGTGATACTTGAGCCGATGAAGCAAAACATAAAGTTGTGAAAGAAAGTAGGTTGAATGTTAAAAGAAAATGATAGTAGTTAAAGTGTCTATTGGAATGGAAAAATAGAGAAAATATTGTTCTTTAAGTCCTTTTCTTACTTGTAATGACAAGATGCCCATGCTGCTACTGGCACAATTCTATCATCCAACAGCCATCTCTGGAACTTCCCCTCAGGAGAAAAATTGGTTCTGCAGAGACCAGCCTCCAAGGTGAATATTGTTGTGATGAAAAATATTGTAAAAAGATATTGTAAAGTTTCTATCTTTTTTTTTCTTCCTTTTCTCTCTGTTACAAAAAAAAAACTGGGAGAAATATTCTAAGAAATTCGTTTGTCATATTCAGAGAAAGAAAACCATGAGACAATATCTTTTGTTGTCTCGGCCTACACACACAAGCCATAGACACACTATGACATCATGACCAAAAGCAAGGTGGGTAACACATGTAGTTACCCCACACATACGTCACCAATGCTGGATTGGCTCGGTTGCATGGCAAGCAAGCACTCAAGCTGCCAAGGCAATAAAAACAGAATGGAGAGAAACATTATGACAATAGAAGGTCATATACTATCACCGATCAGGATGTGGATCACTTGCACATTCCACCACCCCTGGAATATTTGGAGGTACCAAAAATTATTGACAATTATGATTAACATATTAAGAATATAACTACATTTTTTTGATGAAAAAAAGCAGCTGTGTTGGAAGATGGGGGGCTATATATGCAGGCAGCACATGCTTTTAGCCCCCCTATGTGGTTATTCAGCCTTAAAATAATTGGTAAAAATCATATTTCACATATTGTATGTAAAACACATTATATACATGATGCCAGTCTTAATACACTGCCTGGATAGCCAGGTTCACTTTCAAGCATGCAGAGTGTGATAGCAGCTGCAGTGAATGTTAACAATTGTGACCAAGTGTGACCAAAAATTATTGGCATCCTGATCCACATCCTGTCTCACACATTGGATGTCTCTGGTGTTATTGTTAAAGATCATTAAGCCTGTTGTTTTGTCTGTGCGAACGAATGAAATGATCGTTCAATGGGTATCACCTGTGGGAACAAAGTGTGATTGATGACTAATTAATCCTCCTAGTGTGGCAATTAAAGCTCCCGAAGATGAACCTGTGAGTGGCAATAGTGACTGAGTGATTGCAATATTGGTGAATCACTGTTAAAGTAGTCAATTGCCTGTGCTGAGATTTATTGAGGTACCTGATGATGTAATCACAGGTTCCTGACGGGGGTGATGGCAACCAGAAAATCAGCTCTTGGATATAATGAAGAGTGGAGTAAGGGATTACCCAGTGATGGCTTAGAGAAGTTGACCTATGAGTGGATAACTAAGTTGCAAGAGTTGTACTACTAATGCAGGCTTCAAAGCTGTATAAAACAGCAAGTACAAATCTATAGTGATGTTTTAAGTTGCTGTAGACTGTGTGCAATTTGAGTGCAGACTAAATTCTGGCTCAGAGTGAGTGTAGACTAAATTCTAACTTGTGTAATGTACAGGTCATACTACAATATTTATACAGCATCGTCACAGATAATCTGCAATAAATTATCTAGGATCAATGGGGTAATTTATGCATGTGGACAAAGGGGCAACCACTTGCAGTCTGACAGGCAGTGATAATGATGAGGATAATGGTCAGGTGGACGAAATGTTAGGAGACTTTGGTCAGAAGATAAAAAGCCCTTTACAATGTAGAATGGTAATCATAATCAGTGAATCATGTCATTTGAAACAATAGGAAAACAAATCTTTGAGATTCCTCGAATATATGCATGTCAATGCATGTATAGGGACTCGTGCCCTCTTTGCCCTGTTCCTTGGGCAGCTGTTCAATGAATACTCTTGGTAGTCTGTTCCACTTGCATTCTGCAAGTTCTGATGGCCCTGTACACCACTCCCAAATGATGTAGCATTTTTGAACAGTCTGGTGGCCTGGTGATTATGTAATATTTAATCGCACTGAATTCATCTTTTAGACACTTGGTCTCTGATTAGGGTCTCATTCTCCCCAATCGTGTGAGACACTTGTGATGTCATATGATTTGCATATGAGTTCAATAATATTCTGATCAGTGAATCACACTGATGCTAGTGGCATGTTACCTTGGTGTAACAGTGAATTAGTAATCACATAATGGTGAGGTATTAATGATTTGACTCAGAGGATATATAAATATATTATTTATCACAACATCTGGCAACACAAACTCTGAGTTGTTTGGTGATAAAAGTTGATAGGCATGTAATTCACATGCTATTAAGAATTCTCACAAATTTTTAAAAAATTATTTCAAGTATCTAATTATTTATTCATAAAATGAGGAAAGTGATCCACATCCTGATCGGTGATAGTAGAGGTAATAAAAATCACAGATTTTGAATCAGGAGATGTACCAAACACTCCTGACATATCAGATTGTACATGGAATACGAAGTAGAAGGAACAGCTTTGACATTATTATGTCAAGATAATAGATATCTTTTTTGGTTATCTTTTTTCACTATTCATCTAACACTATGTTTCTAGTCCCTCCATTCACTTTTTTTTCTTTCCCCAACAACTAATTAATTAATAGATTTTTTTATTCTTATCCAAGCAATATCTGGTACTATCTACTCTACATATAGTATTTTTTTTATCCCCCTAGTTACTTATATTCCAAGACTCCATCACTATTATTAGTGTGCCATAAACCATCCTTGAACTCTTCATATAAGTACCATGATATTTTGTATGATACTTTTCAGCCAGAATTATACAGTGGCTCAACAAACCGTTTCAATGTTCCCTAATTTCAATATAATAGCATTATAACCTGGGCAATAAAATAGTTAAAATTGTGTGAATATTAATGATGATAGTACTCTATCTTGGCTTGAATTAATGCCATAAATCATATTCATACACTCATATTTCGAGGAGATACATAATTTTTAGTTCAGTCATATCATTGAAACAGTTTTTTGGCTGACATCTTGATATCTAAAGATCTAGATTGGCTGGCTTCCATACAATGACTAGTTTACTATAAGTGGTAAAATATGATGCCTCTATATCACGTGACTATTGAACAATAGCAAACAAACCATAACAACTTGTTGAACAACTCCATATCACTATGAAATCATTGACACCTGCACTGCAACACCATATCCTTTCTCTCCTTGATTCTGGCCTCTCTGGTCACCAAATATCATCTCAGACTGGTGTTTCCAATGCTACCATCTCCAGACTTTGCTCCAAACATTGTCCCAGTCTTCAAAAGTCCTCAGGAGGTCGCCCAACAAAGCTTTCAGAGACCAACATTTGTCATGCTATTCACCTTATTGGCTCAGGGAGAGCTGAAAATGTAGTCCAGGCCACCAAAGCTCTCAGGGATATTGTCAACAAGCCTATCTCTGCACAAACAATTCGAAATGGCCTGAAGAAAGCTGGGATGAAGGCTGTGGTGAAGAAGAAAAGGCCAAGACTCACACCCAATCATAGGAAGGAGAGGTTAGATTTTGCTATAAGGCACCAGCACTGGACTTTGGAGGACTGGAAGAAGGTTGTCTGGTCAGATGGGACCAAAATCAATCACTTGCGTTCAGATGGCAGGAAATGGGTGTGGAAAAAGGCAGGAGAGGGTTTGAGTGATAGACTGATGGAAGGAACCCTGAAGTTTGGAGGAGGATCTTTGATAATTTGGGGCTATATGCTATGGGAGGGGGTTGGAGATGCTTGCAAGATTGATGGGAGGATGGATGGAGACCTTTACATCAATATTCTGGAGGATGACCTGCAAAGCCGCCTTGCATTTTATGACAGACCCCCCAGGGCATTATCTTCCAGCAAGATAACGATCCCAAACACACTTGCAAGAAGGCCCAAAATTGGTTCCAAGACCATGATATGGAAGTCCTATTATGGTGTGCACAAACTCCAGACCTAAATCCAATTGAACACCTATGGAATCATCTGAAGAGGAAGTTGGCAGAGTATGAGGTCAACCCCCTAGGGAATTTTGGAACTTTGGGAGAGAGTACAAGAGGAATGGGGTAAAATAAAGCCAGAGGTGTGTCAAGGACTGATAGAGAGCATGCCTAGATGAGTTGAAGCCATAATTAAAGCCAAAGGTGGCTATACTAAGTACTAAACACTATCTATAATTGTCAGCCAAAAAACCATTTCAATGATATGACTGAATTAGAAATTGTGTATCTCCTTAAAATATGAATAAATAAATATGGTTTATGAAAAAATTTCAAGCCAAGACAGAGTACTATTCTCAGTAATATTTACAAGAATTTAAATATTTTATTTCCCAGGTTATAATGCTATTATATTGAAATCAGGAAACCTTGAAACTGTTTTTTGAGCCACTGTATCTCTCCTCACACACATAAAAGAATCAGGCCTTCATGTTAAGTTCATGGACATTACCTGGAACTTCAGAGGTTAGAGACTTGGAGGTCAGACTTCGAAGCAATACAAGGGGGGTAGGGACTTGGCTTTAACTTATGGATTGCACCACCTACTATCGTTCAGTCCCTAATTTTGGAGATCAGAATATCGGAGGTTATCTGGAGGTTTGGACTTGGAGGTGTCACTAGTAGTATCTAACTATGGAGATAGTGATGCAAGAAGACTGGAGGTTAGTAATGGGAAATAAGTCAATATTTGAACTAAAGAATGGATACAAGATTGGAGGACTTTAATACCTTGTATCCTAATTGTATCCTAAGAATGTATAACAAGAAAGGCATAAGCGTAAGACGAGAAGGACATCAGAGTCAAATAATAATTGGAGTTCCGAATCGGATCAGAGGTTCGGATCAAGCAAGGTACAAGTATTCTACTTTGGGTCATGAATGAGGATTATACTTCAATAGGCAAACAACAAGAACTAAAACAGAACATAATAGTTACTTCAGAGTTCGGAGGTCTGAGGGTTCAGAGCTTCAGTGTTAGATCTCAGGGATCTAACAATTCAGACTTGCCTTCAAAATTCCTGATTATTGTCTCCAACAATTACTATGACTTACAAGCTAGTTGTTATGATCTGGTTCCTCGCCGATCTCCAGTGACTATACTTGGCCCCTAACCCCGTCCCAAGCCCACACCCCGAGTCCAACCTTACCCGAGCCCATCCTGACGTAGTCCGAGCCTGAGCCCAAGCCCGTTCCCTGTACTCCGTCCCCGAACTCCTTTGATTCCCTTAGTTAGTTCTGTCCAACCCTGTTTCCTCTGTTATCCGTATATAAGTCTCGCTCTGTATGTACTTCGCTTTTCAGTCAGAAATCCAACTAGATACCCTTCGAACCCTTTACAAGTTTCTCGCTCCATTTCCTCTTAGTCCCTCCGCTCCTCTGGTCCTGATCTCCTTCTGAAATCAAGGGCACGTGTAATAGTGGATGGCGCAGCACACAAGCTGAAGCCCAGCCCTCCCTAGTA
Source organism: Ramaria cf. rubripermanens (assembly GCA_003316465.1). NCBI lineage: Eukaryota > Fungi > Basidiomycota > Agaricomycetes > Gomphales > Gomphaceae > Ramaria > Ramaria cf. rubripermanens. Next base: position 27,694 of record QFFB01022316.1, read on the forward strand.
CTCCTTGGCTGAGCTCGGTCCGAGCTCCCCCAAGGTCCCACACAAAGACCCGGTCTTTACAGTATTTCTGACTCCCACTTCCACATTACACTAACAACTATGTCTACCACCCGTGCTAGAAGTATTACGCTTCAACGCATCTCGGAATGACACCGTCTTTCCGAGCATCCCAAAAGCCCTCCAGACTTCCCTTCCGCATCCATCGAACCTGCCGATACCCCGGCCGACAAAGGCAAAGGTAGGGAAGAGGACCTTTCTGACCATGATCCCCTAGGCAAGGGTTCCTCGGCCAAGGTTCCCAAAGGAAGCCCCGGCAATCCCGGGGATCCCGAGGACCCTGATGGTGATGGTCCGCCCTCGGGGGTACCAGCCAACCCCGACAATAATGGTAGCGAACTCATACGTCAACTCCTTACCAACCTCGCTAAACCTCACCCTACGGAAACCCAAGCTAAAGTCAAGGAGCCCAATACTTATGATGGCACCGACCAGGCTAAGCTTCGCACCTTTTTCTTGCAATGCCTGCTCAATTTTAGAGATCGCCCAAATGCCTTTCAAATGGGAGCCTCTAAAATCCAGTATGCCATCTCTTACCTCACCGGCTCAGCTTTACAATATTTCGAACCCACGATCCTCGGCGAACTCGTTCCTGAGCCTATCTGGCTCCGGGATTGGGTGTTAGGGGTCGTCCACAAATAAGCTACCTATTTATGAACAATTACTAGGTAGTTAAATA
>QFFB01022318.1:0-10160 GCA_003316465.1 Ramaria cf. rubripermanens
GGAGATAAGAGCTGATACAGGATAATGACTGACTGTGCAGTGGATATCCTCAGAGATCAAGCTGAGGAGATATCACCACACTGGCTACAACCTTATCACTGTGCTGGGAATGCTTACATAATCAGGGGAGACTGAAACTCATGGAAAGTGATAGAAGATCTGGAAACTTGGAGAACTGAGACTTTGGAAATCAAACTGGTGAACCCTGACAGGATTGAGGTGCATACAAATGAGACTTATATACAGATAATGGGGAAGTAGGGTTGGGTATAAACTAACTAAGGGAATCAGAATGAAGCTCAGGGAAAGATAAGGAACAGGGTTTGGGGAAGTGTAATATAGTGAATGAGGGTCAGGCTCAGGCTCAGACTAAGGTTGGGCTTGGGGTAGGGGGCTTGGGACAAGGTTAGTTACTGAATATGGTTACCAGAGACCCACAAGGAACTGGATCATAACAGAGTAGTTCAGCAACCACAATGTTAGGAGCAGCTTTGTAAGACTCCAACAACTAGTTGGCACTTGGCATTGTCTTTGCACTGATCACTAGTCATGTATTTTCTCCAGAGGGTAAGGTTGTCTCTGAGTAGCTGTGTAATCCATGTGGCCTGTGTATATAGCTCTTCCCAGCTTGTCAGAGGTGCATTATTGCAACCCTCCCAATGTCCATGCACTCCATGCACTTTCTTGGTCTCTAGGAAAGGTCAAGCTGCCATAGCTTGATGAAGTCCAGGAAAGATTACCTCTTTGGGCCCCAGAATGTTGCAGTAGCCATGTGTAATCATGGTTGTACAGAACTTGTCAGAGCTACTATAGGGTAAGCTCTTCTTACTATGAAAAGATACAAAAAGATGCAATTTAGCATTGCACTTTGCTTTGTGAATGACTACCTTATAGTGAATTGACAAAAAGAAATAGCAAGTTCACAGATCCAATTAGATTTAACCTCTTTAGACCTTCAAAATTAGTGATGGGTGTAATGGTCATGTGATCTGAACAATCAACACTCAGCACTCATTGTCCACCACCTTGTTCTTTTTTATCTCTCAAGATTCCCCTTCAATCAAGACCATGGATTGCTATGGATACTGAATGCCTTGATCCCATAGTGGCACTGGTGTGCCTGTCCCTGACTCCAGGGCATCTTAGTTAAAGCAAAGAGCAAGAAAGTTTTATTATAAATCCCATGTCTGTAAGCATGGTTGTCAGTTTGTGGCATTATAATAAACAGTGCACAAGGAAAGGATAACATCATCAGGTATCACATTAGGCCAATTAGGATGTCTCTTTGCTGTGGCATCAGCAGCATCATCCAAGTTGCAAGCCCATTGTTCTTTACATTGTTCTTTATGACTTGAGTTAGCATGGTCACTCTGTGACAGTTCAGCCCGACAGCAAAGTTTAATAAAAATTCCATGTCCATATTCATACTGCAAGAGAAACTTCAAAACATCCTCACAAGAGACAGGGACACTAACTCTAGGAAAATGCATAAGCACATCTGAATATATATCATCCATGAGTAAATCATCTAACTGTTAAGACCAAGGCCTACATAGGGGACCTCAGGGCAAGCTTGACTGAGCTTAGACCAAGGTTAATAATAGGGAGGGCTTGGCTTCAGCTTATGTGCTGCGCCATCCGCCATTGTATGTGCCCTCAATTTCAGACAGTTTGAACAAGAGGAGAGTAAGGAGATAAGAGGAGTTGGACTAGAAACTAGTAAGTGGTTCAAGGGATATCTAGATTGATTTCTGACCGAGGAACGAGGTACATACAGAACGAGACTTATATATGGATAACAGGGAAAACAGGGTTGGACATATTTAACCAAGGGGATTGGAAAGGAGTTCAGAGAAGGATAAGAGATGAGGTCAGGCTCAGGCTTGGACTACCTCAGGAAGGGCTTGGATAAGGTCAGGCTCAGGGTATGTGCTCAGGATGGGGTTAGTTACCAGATATGGTTACCAGAGATCTGTGAGGAACCAGATCATAACACTAACATAGCATAATGGTGTAGAAAATGATCAACTATCATAGAGGAGAGCTGTTCCCATGTCTTAGAAGCACATGGAATATATAAAGTCAAAGTATGATAACAAGAAACAAGACCTGCTAGTGGCAAAGCAGACAAGTTAATACATTGCACTGTAGGATCAACCAAGAACCATTCTGTTACAAAGAATGCCAAAAAGGACTTTAAGGACAGTTTCTTCAATCTTATCTCATTTTATCACAAGAATTCTTTAGTTAGCTACATCTATTCCATTTCCCACTATTCTCTGTCACACACCATTCATACAGACACTTCATCCAAATATTCTATCATTTATCATGGACTATCTTTTTATTCTTTAACATCCATCATTTTTGTTAGATCCCCATCCACCTCAGATCTTAGTATACCTCAGGGCTTCAGACCACATACCTCAAGCCTCTGGCCTCGGCATACTTCGGTCACACTTGGTCACACCCTCTTGTTATATCCTATTATTACTATGTCTCTTTATTCTTAGTACACTTAACCCTGCCTGTATCGCGTGACCTTCGGTCACCCTATCCCTGACCCCCACATTGCACTTCATATATAAGTTCACTCCCCACATGTATGCTACTCAGTTCTGATATCAACAAAGTATTCCCCCTAAGCCTATGCCCTACTCCATGAAATGGCCCTCAGGCCCCTGGTCTGAAATACAGGGACAGACAGCCGCATGGGCATAACACTAATAAGTTGAAGCCAAGTCCCTCTGACCCAGCCAAGTATCTCGGTACCCTGTCAGTACACAACTTAACAGTATATCAGAACTCCTACGTTTGGCTGTTACATTATGCCTATCACAACCAGATCCTCAGTATGCAATGCTAGCAGACTGACTCCAACCATCCAGTCTCACAGAGCAAGGACAGAATCTGTTCCACCCCAGGAAAACCCCCCATTCCATAATCATTATCAGAATCTGTTGCCAGGCCTAGCACGTCGAGGCACTCCCTGAGGCCACATTGAAGACATTGTCAATGAAGGCTCCAAGGAACCTCAAGGACTTTCAGAAGCACCCTGGAACCCCAGAGATGGTGACCTGAGCGGCCCCTCCGATCCCAATGACAGCACCGCCAAAGGCACAGATGATGACCCCCCGCCTGACCCTAACCCCAGGGAATGTCCTGCACTTCTGGACCAAGAGCCTGTCATGGCATTTTTTAATGCAATGACTAGGCTTGCTGACACCATAAATGAAGGCAAGCAAGAACCCTCGAAAGCTAAGCTTTGGGTCAACCTTGCATTACTTTTACACATTCCATACCCCAGGGAACACATGACTTGCTTGGGACAAATATACAAGGATCATCAGAACAAGACCATAAGAAATCCATAAATTCAGAGTCCAATGTCAGATGCAAAAAAGAAGACATTAGATCCAGATGAGGATACCAACAAATCAAAACTGACAACAATGATGAACAAGAGTATTGATAATAGAGGATTTCGAACACTTATCAGTAGAGGGCATCTCATGACAAAAACTATTAAGAAAAGACAATAGAGTGGCCCTTATTAAGGAGGCAAGATTAGCACATAGATGTTTATCTGAAATAGTGACAAATGGCACTGAAGGAGCCAGGTGATTGGCAAACAGAGTGGACAAGGTTGACGACAGGACAGACAACATATGTGGGCTGATACACAAGTAATACAACAACAATGCAAATTCAAGTGCAAGGTCATTTAAAAAAAGGAAGGTGAATACAATAAGAAAAGACAGTAGGTGAAAAACACTCACATACGTAGATAATAGGGAAAGGACGAGTGGAAGACGAGAAGACCAAAGGAATAAAATTTAGTCACGGTATCTAACCAGAAAATTGAAGGGATACACCCCGAACAATTACATCTCCAGGAACATGTATATCCAAAACTGTTTGTCCACAGAACCTGGATTGTAACCATGCTACGTGTCTGAGGTGGCTTGTGACTGCAACTTGAACTACTCACTCTATCGACTGCTTCCTGGAAGTGCCTTAGAAGCTATGCTCCGGCCGATGATCTAAAGGTATATCTCTCTGCAAATTTTCTTGCACCAATGATCCATGGCTCCAGTGCACCACCTGTGCCCCCAGAAGGACACAAAGCACACCTAAACCATCTTGCCATTCAGCCTGAAGACTACTGTTCCCACTTCATGAAGATAGTGGTACCCAAATCTAAAGGACTAGTCGACAAGGTCATTCTATCCTGTAAGCGACCATATTATTCTATTTTAATATAGTCCCTCATTCCTTGATACATTGCCCTCAGAAAAGCTTAACCGCCCCACTTTGGATGGTGTCACCGGGTACGCTTTCATGGCTCCTGCTTTGGGTTTCGATATTAAGCCTTCATTCTTTCCATGCCCCAGGAACGTTCAGGAAGTTACGCCTTGGGTCCTCACACTGCCTCTATGAGGCACGAAAGTGGGACGTCACCTATGTAAATCGAGATGAGCATGCTCCCATATCCACTTCCTCACTATGCCTTGTTCACAACATCTCGGACTCCAACCTAGGTGTTATATAATATAATAAATTTATATTCTCTTAATTTTAAAAATACTGTACAGTACTATCACCAATCAGGATGTGGATCACTTTCCTCATTTTATTAATAAATAATTAGATACTTGAAATAATTTTTTTTAAATTTGTGAGAATCTTTAATTGCATGTGAAATATATGCCTATCAACTTTTATTACCAAACAAGTCAGAGTTCGTGTTGCCAGAGACATCCGATGTGCGAGACAGGATGTGGATCAGGATGCCGGCGATTTTTGGTCACATTTGGTCATGATTGTTAACATTCGCCACAGCCTGCCAGGCTGTCACACTCCGCATGCTTGAAAGTGAACCTGGCTATCCAGGTAGTGTACTAAGACCGGCATTGTGTATATAATGTGTTTTACATACAATATGTGAAATATGATTTTTACCAATTATTTTAAGGCTTAATAACCATATAGGGGGGCTAAAAGCATGTGCTGCCTGCATATATAGCCCCCCATCTTCCAACACAGCTGCTTTTTTTCATCAAAAAATGTAGTTATATTCTTAATATGTTAATCATAATTGTCAATAATTTTTGGCACCCCCCATATGTTCCAGGGGGCGGAATGTGCAAGTGATCCACATCCTGACCCGATCCACATCCTGACCGGTGATAGTACTGTAACTTACCGTGCATTAATATTTTCGATCTGGTACGATGCGTCATGCCGACTCGCTGCCGGAAGGATTTGTCAGACGGTGGCACATAACCACCCACCATTACCCATGTTGGCACATACCCAGGCGCGCGCGGGCAAAATAATATTTGTGCAGTTTGACCATCAGTGTCACACCGCGTCGTGGACCGGCTTTTATACCACTCTCGTCATGGCTTCTGTTGCAAAGGTCCAGGAAGTCAATGCTCAAATGGCGGCACGGAAAGGGAAACGAAAATATGACAACAAACCTGATGTTGCGAACACTGGTGAATATACAAGCCCTCCACCCGAGAAAAAACGGAAAAACAAGCAGCGTGTACTGCTACTTTCTTCGCGGGGTGTCACTCATCGCATGAGACATCTCATGAACGACTTAGAGGCGCTACTTCCGCAGGTGAAGAAAGGAAAGCTCTATTTCATCCACAGTCATATTTAGAAAACTTATAGATGATGTAGATTCGAAACTTGACTCCAAGTCTCAGCTTCATCTCCTGCCGGAACTAGCAGATCTTAATAACTGCAATAACACACTCTATTTTGAGGCACGGAGACATGAAGACTTGTACTTGTGGGCAGCCAAAACGCCAAATGGTCCCAGTGTCAAAATGCATGTACAAAACGTCCACACCATGGATGAACTCAAAATGACCGGCAACTGCCTTAAGGGTAGTCGTGGTATCTTAAGCTTTGATGAAGCATTCGACACTACGGAGTCTGGACGGCTCATAAAGGAGGTTTTTACTCATGTGTGTTGTTTCTCGTCTTATTGCCGCACCATCACCATGTATCATCAGATATTCGGCGTACCTCCAGGCGCCCGCCGCGCAAAGCCTTTCGTAGATCATGTTCTGGCATTTTCTATGCTTGATTCGAAGATTTGGTTCCGTAATTTCCAGGTACAGTCGCCAGCCAATATGCGACTACGAGAATTAACTCCATCCAGATTCTGGAGAAAGACCCGATGCAACCGGGCGGTCCCACAAAAATGTCGTTGGTAGAAATCGGCCCCCGATTTGTGTTGACACCCATCCGTATCTTCGAGGGCGCATTTGGGGGCGCAACCGTTTTCTCGAATCCAGGTAATTTGTCAAGCATCTATTGCATGAGCCGACTTGAAGATATTACCTTCAGAATTTATCTCCCCTGCCGCTGTGCGTTCGGCACTTAAACGTAAGGCAGGCGACAAGTACAAGAAGAGGAAGGGCGCTCAATCCGAGACTAGATTGAGAGCCGACCTACGGAGGCGAGAAGAGGATGAGCTTGCTGTTACCAAGGTGTTTGCATGAAAGTCACCCCCTGTAACTAGCTCCTCCAGTGTTCGCTGCTTATTCCCCTTCCTCAATATTTACATGAAGCTTTCTTATACAAGGAAATGTAGGATAATTCTATTCAGCAACCCCCGTGGGAAAAGCAACCCCTCCCAAAAAGGTAAGTTCAGAGATGGAGTCGCTTCGCAGAAATCATTTCCTGTAAGCTTCACACTTTGCCAAAGTATGAAAATATTTACAGATAACTAAGACGCTATATAAGTATTATGTGAAAATTCATTATGTTTGAAGCATGGGTGATCCTGAGCGACAATTAGTCGGTCTTCGCTTGTCACAAATACTACAACTCGAGACTGAGAGACTCGGCAGAGTCTCAGGCTGTATGCAGTAAAGCATGCAAATTTGTCTCCCAAAATTTTGTTATATACATGCGGATATCTTCATATTTTTTTAGAAAGCTTGTTGAGCTCACAGGAACTGATTTCTGCAAAGTGACTTCTGAACTTACTTTTCGGAAGATTGCTTTTCCCACGAGGTGTTGAGTACAGTATCAAGTCATACCATTAGGGGCTGAATTATCCATAAGGGTCTACAACACGTCCCAAAATTTGTCCTCGTTGAACTAAGTACTCATATATCCTCCCATCTAAGCATACACAAATCAAGGCGCATACTTGTGAAGGTGTGGCGGTATGGCGGCCGTATCAAACACTCAAACTGCGGTCGAACAATTTGCATCCACCTTACGGCGGCGGTAAGCTGTCTGTATTGGTTTATTAACCTCTGACCTACCAGGTCTAGACAGCTAGTCGGCGCACGGCTCACTGCTTTACACACAGTCAATGTCCTTCGCCAGGTCGTTGCCACCGCCCATTTTTCCACCATCGAGGGGTTGATTGACTTGCTAAAGGTAGTGGGTCATCAGTTGCAGGATGCTCAGCCCAAGGGTAAGTGACTAATCCTGGTGCAAGAAACGGTTTCACTGATATAACCGACTTGCTAGAGCACAGTGTGGGGAACGTTGTATTAAAAATGATTCACCTCATTCGCGAGGAGCATGGTGCTGTTTCAAGTGCAACTACCAATACAGCCCCTAACCTCTCTCTGGCCAACTTTGTGCTGCTCGGGCAGCCTCGACGACAACGTAATATGCCAAAGAGTGTCGAGATAAAAGGATTACAAGCGAATCCATCTTCCGAGCCCGATAATTTTGCAAGGGCCATGAAGCCCGTCATCATCGAAGCCATCCAAGATGTACAATACGAGTTGGAAACTGTGTATGAAAATGTAGCCAAAAACGCCAAAGACCACATCCATTCTGAGTGAGTTACCAAATGTGTTTCATTGGATGGATGTTACATATTTTTCTGCAGTGAAATCGTCCTCACTATAGGTGTATCCCGTACAGTAGAAGCCTTTCTAAAATCTGCTGCGCATCATCGCAAATTCACCGTTATTGTCGCTGAAACAGCACCATCGTAAGCTTCCCCCTGTGTGCTCGACTAGGAAGTGATCTAACTGCAACCGGGGTTTCAGTTATAGTGGTCATATAGTGGCCCGCTCCCTTTCATCTGCTGGAATATCGACATTCCTTGTGCCTGACTCGTCGATATTTGCAATGATGTCTCGTGTGAACAAGGTTATCATTGGGGCCCATGCAATACTTGCCAACGGCGGTTGCTTCGCAACGACAGGCTCTTCCCTGGCGGCTACAGCCGCTCGAGCACATAGCACGCCTGTTGTCGTATGTGCTGGACAATTCAAGTTCACCCCCAAATGGACAATACACCGCCAGCACGGAGCCTTAGACTTTGGCGACCCAAGTCATGTGTTAGGATTTCAGGAAGGCAACCTTGTGAACACTGTCGACGTCATCAACCCAACCTTTGATTACGTTCAACCTGAGCTCGTGGACGTTTTTATAACCAACGAGTGCGTGTGACGTTAAACATGTATGGGCAGGTTTTCTGATGTCTTTGTATCTAGTGGCGATCATCCCCCTTCATCTGTATATCGGTAAGTGTAGTAATTGGTGTGTTACTACTATTCTTGCTGATTGATGTGAATACGCAGTCTAATCAAGGAGACATATGGGGATGAAGAGTTTTGAGACGTGTTAGACCCATTGTATATTATTGCACTTTTCTGGAACTCAGTATCTCATAGAAGGCTTCCTGCGGTAGGTCTATTGACCCTGCGACTCTTTTCATTCTCTTCTTGCTTTTCTTTGAATCGAAGTGAGAGGGTAAACCTCCTGAGACAGAAAGTCTGCTAAGCCAATCGTACCTTTTGGTTTTCAAGATGTTTCAATTTGCGCTCGTGGTGACCGCCGTACAACCCAGCGGTGACATCCTTTCGTATGGCTGAGAGGTTACCACGTGCTACAACCTTATTGCCAACCGACGCCTGTATGGCAAGCTCAAAGAGTTGTCTCGGAATCACCTTAGCTGTGCCAGCTAGGTGTCAGTAGAGGGGAGGATGAATTTGATGTAACTAACTTAATTTCTTGACCCAAGTTTGACCAATGTGTGCTGCAGCAGACATATGCACGACCAACGCCAGTGCGTCAACTGGTTTGTGATTCAGAAGGAATGACATCTGGACCCTATCAGATAGGAGAAATCAAGGTGTCAGGATTATTTCACCTTTCCCAATTTGCTGCGTCGATAACCTGCGTCTTCGTAGCTATGAAGACACTGTAAGAAACTTGAGAGAACACAAACCGGCACAAAACACTCAACTCGAAGCTCGCGAACCCAGAGCTTCTCGACTTCAACTTGTCGAAGAAATCAGTCACGATCTCGCTGAGTGGAATAATACATGATATCATAATACGCGACGAAGCGGCAGATACATCCAAAAATTTATGGTCTAGCTCTTCCGCGCGGTGCGAAGTGCAAAGGTCAATCATTTCCCCAAGATAATCTGCGGTGTAAATGAGTATAGTATAAACTACACGAGATGACAGCAGGATGGGTACCATGTGGGACAATTATGGAGGCTTTCACCATCGGTTCCTGGACCTCGACAACCTGGGTTCTGGGATCCTGAACATCCGGGAACTCGGTCGGATTACTGATAGTCTTTGTTCGGTCTTTATATACAACTTGATGAAAGCTCAGCGAGCATTCTAAAGCGATCACAATTCACGTACTCTTGTAAGGGACACTGGGTGCCGTTATTATTATGTTCGCATTATACTCGTCCTCTAAGCGTTGCCGAAAGACATCCTGTAGCATCTCTCAATCTATGTTCCGAATAAAACATAGAAAACTACCATGTGCAAAGTCCCGAAAAACCCCAATCGAAGTCCCTGCCCGAGCGCTGTTGATGAATCTCGCTGTACAGTCACTGACCGATCGGTTAACGTTAACTATTCACGTATGACCATCAGATTCGACTTGGAATTCTTGTGGTTAGGAAGTACTCTTTGAATGGATTCTTCTAATTTTGGGAAATCGTTGGAGTCCACGGGGTATACACCAGCAAATACCTGTCACCAGTCAGCGGAACGCTTGTCCTGGGTGAGACATAACCCAACCATTGCCTTTGTGGGCGTGAAGCCCGGCAATGACTCTACACTTTCGCCAACACGGTGTAAAGTATCGCCGATATGAGCTGCAAGGTTAATCAAATAAGAGGCCGTGAGCATATTTC
>QFFB01022332.1:0-10009 GCA_003316465.1 Ramaria cf. rubripermanens
CAACTCCAAACACCCATACACCAAATGACATAAGTAACAAGTGTGCAAACAGAGATGGGGACTGAATAAGGGGAGGAAGTGTTTGGAGTGTACAGTGAAAGGATCAGTGAAGCTCTGCGATAAAATACTGTTCAATGGGGTTGAGTATAGTCCATATGTGGTTTGCTGATACTTTGCTGCAGTTTCCTGTGGTCCACAGGTGTTCACAATAGTGTCGGAATGTTCACAGCAAAGGAAAACATGCCTACCTCTGAAGCCCAACATACTATGTCTCAACATGCATTGCACTCTCTACAATAGATGAGCTGGATACAATGAATATAGAACTCAAATAGATAATGTTATAAAAGGACTATGAAGGACAGTTTATCTCTCATTTTATCTCCTTATCTATCATCACATGGACTATATAGTTAGCTATCCAAATGGACTCTGTAGATAATAATCACACATCTCAATCACGTTTCTTTCTCACATTGGACACAATCCCTCATTATATTTCTCATAACATTCCATACATTTTGTCCCCAAATCCTTCAATCACAGAAATGAGTCAAAACACTGAGTTGAGTATTATACAAATACCATCCTATATTATTTTGATTCTACTTTGTCATTATTCCAATTCATTAGCTGAAACCAGTAACATGGTATGTACAACAGCACACCATTCAGCTTGTGATTATCAACCTAGGGACAATGGAGGGGTACAGACACTTGTGATTCTTTTTCATCCTCCTATGTCGCCTATCCTATTAGCTAGAATATTTCGAAGCATGTACAATAATAAAAAAAGGACTTAACCAGTTTTTTTCAACCAGCTTCAAGTCCTAAGCCAATCCAAGTAAATTTCTCCACTTCAAGGTTCTGGCCTTGAGTTATAGGCCCAGATTACACTTATTCTATTTATTGATTCATACACCCTTACCTCCCATCACATCCTTCTACTGTCACACAACAGCACATATATGCACCCATACCACACAATGACACATGATTCCTATCACATTACACATCTGACACTCAACCTTGCACCCACTTATTTTCCCAGATAATAGTCATGTAACATTTTATATTTGGCAGGCAGGTATAAGGAATCAGTATTACATGCTGCATGATGGGGAAAGCCTTTGTCTTTTCAGTTGGTTCCATATGGAAATGAACACATGGGTGTATATAATAGCATGGGCTTGGGACATGTAGCTCACAGACTTACGGATGTGGTGCAACCCACTATTCCCACACTCTGCAGCACTGGTGTTGATCTTCGCAAGCCATGGATACAGACTGGCATAAGTTGATAAAAAGCAAGAGGCCAAACATTTTTTGTGCCTGCCAGCATGAAAGTCATCAACCCCAAACAGGGTGTCTGCAAAAAATTCTGGTTCATGTGTGAGATAGTGTGGTGCCACTGCACATGCAAAATCATAGACAACCACTTTGGAGGCTGTGGGCCAGCGGGTGAGAATGGCAGCAAAAACATCATTGCAGCCTTCACCACAGGGGATGCAGTGGAATCCATAACAGATGCTGTGAGTACACCAACAACACATAATACCCCCAGTGAGACCCTGTGTCTTATAAGTGGAGTAGTATTTAGAGCACTGGTGACCACGATCCTCTGGTGGTTCCACTTTGGTATCATGGGGCAGGTGTGGATATGAGGGGCGGACATGGATTGGTGGTTGGGTGTAAAAGCAGCCAGTCTGCCAGAGAATTGAGAGGTGGTCAGGTTGGATGGATAGATATGCATGAAATGGAAACACACCTCATGCCAGTCTGCATGGGTGTCCCCCCATTGGATGTCAGATAGGCTCAAGCCACCTTCTAGTAAGCAATTAAGTGTCTCACAAGCATGGTCAAGCAGCCATTTAATGACATCCAGGATGGCTAGGGGGAATGGGTCCAGATGTGTGGCATAATGGTCAAGTAAATGATAAACACAGGGAACTGAAACTAATTGTGAGCGTGTCAATGGGTTGGGGGATGTGACAAAACAAAGAAGGTCATGTTTAGCACGCCGGTTGACAACTTGTAGGACAGATTCTTCAGCTGTTATCTATGGTACAAATGTCAGTACCAAAGCAAAAAGGTATGTGGAGGTCCAAGTGTGTCTGACTTACCTGAATGAATAATGCTACAATGGCCGGCACAGTGCCACTGATAGCTCCTAGGCCATTGAGCCCAAATCCCACTTTGAAGAGAGTAATAAGTGCGGGAGTGAGGTTCTGGAGTCCAGCTTGTATCACCACAAGCAGTTCGACAACTATAGGATCATTGGGTAGTTGGTCTTGTGATGGGACACTGGCAGAGGTGAATGGGGGACCACCTTGAGAAAGATAGGCTGGCCGGCCTGGCTGTAGTTCAATGAAGCGCTTCATGGCAGTGTGGGGTTTTTTGTCCTGGATACACTGTTGTTGTGGCACATATCAGGTCTCAGTATGAGATATGGAGTTAGGTGGGCTGATAGTAGGGGGTGCTAGAGATGGAAGGAGATGCTTTTGATTGAATGCAAGGGTCACACCATCCCAAATGGTTTCCTGGGGTGAAGGACCACAGTGTGGGCAGTCGCCCACGCAGGAGAAATCCTGAAGGCAAACAAAAGCAAACCATACATTGCGGAAGGTGTCATCTGACATAAAAGACGCCAGGGTTCTATACCGGTTGTAACGGCGGGATATACCTTTTGTCCATGCAGTAAATGGGGTCTCTGAGAGTGTGTAAGCACTTGTATACTAATCCAGGAGGTCATGGGCAACCACTATATGATTGTTGAAGTTGAATAGGCCATATTCTCGAATATCAGGTCCAATGCAGTGTCGTGCCTGTGTTGGACAGCTAGGGCAGGCCTGCACATCAATCTGATGAGTCTGTGAATGGGTAAGCATGTAGACAGTGCAGGTAATTGTCCTGGAGCCAGCGAGTTCATCATAAAAAACCCTGTTAGCATGGTATCCACAGGAGGAGCAGGGTATTGGGGAGGGGAGTGGCAGCCAGAGGTGCGTCATGGCAAGGTTTCTCACCTGGTAGGCGAGCCCATTCGGGAATATTGACTGGAAGATGAGAGACTAAGTGCTGATGCCAACTCAGATGTCTAGGAGGCACTTGGACAGTGCTGACATCCAAGGACAAAGTAGACTCCATACGCATATCCTGATGCCCTTCTTCCATGACATCACCTCCTGTGCTTGTGTCTATATCAGGTGGGAGAGATGTCATTCGTTCATGCTCCCCTTGCAAGCAGGCCAGCAAATGTCTGTGTGCCATTGTCACATGGGCGCAAGCTACCCCAGGGTGACGAGAACACAACCACTTGCCTGGCCCACTATCTGGACCATAGTGTGTGACAAAGACATGATGCTTCAGGCCCTTAGTATGACTGCTGCCTACAGAAAACCAGTTGATATAGGGCTCCTGCTGGGTTTCACACTGAAATAACACAACTGATATATCGACTGAAGAATATAATGTCACACCTAGGGAAGAGTAGGGCAGTATACACCACGTACCCTGACTTCCACTTGCTGCTATGACTGCACTGAGCATAGCAACTTTGGGCTGTGACATGAGGAAGCACACATGAGCACAATGCCCAGGGCCATTATACAGACACTGGCAGACATAGACCTGATCATTCCCAATGACCCACTGCTGAAGGTGATACCAGGTGTCCTATGTACCAGTGATTAGAACCAGTGGATCATTGTGGGACTGTGCATGCACCTTGCCAGAGTCTCTCATATGGTCCCACCCTTGGACAACATACAAGCTACCATTGAGGGAATAATATCCTAAGCCCCCTGCTTCCACACACTGTGCAAATACTTGATCGCTGGTTGAATAGGAGGTATTGTGCTCTGCAGAGCCACTAGCCATCTTGACAGGTTGAGGCGGATGATTGATCTGAGGTTGCATCCTGGGAGGGACACCATGCCCTCCTACATGCCACTGGGCATGCTGACCCCCACTATCAGTCCTACGTCGCTTAAGGGGTGATGGCACACTCGGGCCCTGGTGGCGTTGAAGGTGAACTCTTTCTTCTACAGGCTGTTTGTGCCCAGGATGGTTGGTATAATGCACTTCATGCGGCACCGTCAATGCTGGATGTGACAATTGTACCTCCTGGGTAGGTGGCATGTGGTAGGTAGAAACCAGATGAGCCTAACCCGAATTGAATCCAAGCCACCAGGCAGGGATGATTGAACCCACTTGATCACCCGAGTAGGATCATGGAGCCGGGCCACTCTTACTAGCTCCACCACCTGTGACTCCACACTGGCCTTTAGACACCTATGGCATGACACTATTGATGTTGTAAGGGGCAACCTTTGCTCTGTCAGTGCGCTCACACAAAGGAGGGATGCAAATTCCTGGAGGTGAGTTGGGCCATGTCTGACTAGAATGTGCTTAAAACTTTTGAATTGCAGAACTCCCAGGTCTTGGAGACACCAACAGCATTTGGAGCGGTGCCCGAGCCCATTCACACTGGCATTGTAAGGCTCCCATATACACTGACGGACACCCATAGCAATTTAATGGGTCCCCAAACCTCTCCTGGCTGTCCTCAGACTCCAACCTATGCCCCATACAGTCTTCGCATGGCCCCACGCCCCTCAAAGCGTCCAGATGCTGACTCATATCCCACTCATGCGACATCATCCTCCCCTGCTCATATGATTGACCCACAGCTGGTAGGCCTTGGGCAAGCATGTATGTCCAATTATATGGCGCACCAAGGCCCAACACCACAGATTGCAGACACGGCCCTCAAATGGCCCATTAGGCCCGATGAAGAATTGTCTGCACCTCAAGCAGAAGTGGATATTGGTGGGACATCAGGAGGACCTGATAGGGCAAGCCCAACAAGTTCACCCAGAGCAAGCAGTATGCGTTCAAGGGTGACTAGCTCTAATCCTGTTTGGGGGCATGTTGAGGGTATTATACGTGGCACAGAACCCTGGAGTTAGTTGGTCCCCTGTCTGTCCTGTCTTGTCTCACATGCTGTTGAGCAGAAGTGAGGCGTGTGCGTGCTTTGAAAGAGCCTGAACCTGATGCATGCAAACAAGCAGCACATTTTGGCCAGCTTATGGAGGATCTAGGTGGACGAGTAAGTTTACTCTCCCTTAATGGAAGTGGTATCTGGGGTGCAAGGCTGACCATGGTTGGTATGTTTTTTTTTTTGGAGTGTGAGAACATTGCTGGTGAAACGGGATGTTGGTTATTCATGGGTGCCTAGCATCCCGGTGCAACTGTCCCAGCCATACATTACACTTCACCAAAGCTTGTTGAAGATGATTTTGATGGTGCTGAGGACATCACCAATGTGTTTGTTGGCCTTTCCAATGCTTTGTCCCGCTCACGCTGTGAAGAGGCCTTGCAATTGGTCAAATGTGTGGCTGTTATAGAGAAGGAGAAGGAAGCTCTTCTACAAGAGAGTGCACGTCAGGATGCCCTGTTGGAGGAATACCAAGCCTTGTATGGTGCACTAACAGGTCCCCATGAGCTGGATGACCCCCTGAGAAGTGACTCATCGAATGGCGACCAGATCACCCAAAGGCCTTCCTCATAAATGACAAATGCAGTTTGGGGGAAGCCGAGGTCATGGTGGAGCAATTTGGCCAGGCCTGAGGGCTTGCAGTTTAGTGATGAAGGCACCCTGTCTCCATCAATAAAGTCCTACAATTCCCACCTGAATTCTGACACTGCCCTTGTGTTTGTGGCCGTGAAATGTATTCTTTTGTCTCAGAAGGATGAGCCAGATAGTCTGCCAGGAATAAACAATGATCATATAAGCTGACCCCACATGATAGGACAATACCAACCCGATGACCGCAAGTGGTCAGTGTAACCCGAGGCCGAAATGATTGTCCATATTTAGAGGAACAAAGGAGCAGCCTAGGGCCCTGTGGGCCATGTGAAGTTGGCCCATCATCCTCCCCCCCTTCACGTTGAGATGGCCACATTATTAGGTGGGGATGTAGCCATTCCTCTCCCTTCCTGCGTAGCTCATGGCCACCTCTCCATTGGTACCACAGAAGCCCGGAACCATATCACAGAACTTGAAGCACAAGTCCTGACTGCCCAGACGAGCCTGGATTCCCTTCTTGATCGTAAGCGAAGACGATTATGAGGTGGAACCAAATGTTTGTCAACCCTTCCTTTCCTGGGACTTCTTGCCAACATGAGACCACCCGATGTTCTCCATTTTCAGAGGCAATCCATGCTGCACAGCTTGTATTGGAAGAAGCAACATCTTGCCATATGACCACACTCAAAGTTGGCAAACCCCTGGAAATCGCTCGCAAGCATACTAGTGAACAGCCATCAGAACAGACTTCACCTCCAGGTATGTCATTCAGTCCTGTGAGTCCAAAAAGCTCTCACCAGATTCATACAGCTTCCAAGAGGAGACACACCAAAGAAGGGCCAGCCCCCCTCATGGCCAAAGTTTCCCAGCCCTCACTCGCCCAGAGGCCCACCGTTAAATGCCCCCCTAAGGATAATGAAGAGCTCTCATCTGTGGATGAGAGCTTGGATGAAACAGCCTCTTCGACTACCAATGACAAGGGCACTATATTGAATAAACGGGGTCAGTTCCAGTTTTGTCGCTATATATACCTCATACATACATCATACATACCAATTGCATGTCAGAGCCTGGCCCCACACATGCCATCGTCATCCCTGAGCTTGAAAGAGATGGTGAGAACCTAGAAGCCTGGCGAAGTAAGATCTCACCAACCCTTGCCATAGCATGTCAACCTGACCCTTCCCCCTGGCTTACCTAGTGAAAGGGCTTGTTGCCATCCAAAAGTTTGTGGCTGACTAGCATGCCGCTGAGCCCAAAGGAGTGCATATACCTGCCAAAATCAGACAACTTGCCTGTACTATCCAGGAATTCCTTTCTGAGGCAGCCCTCACAAGCTGTGAAGTATCAAAGACCTTTCTGACAACAACCCATGGGAACTTCTTGTGTCAGCTCCACATCAAATTTGCCAAGAAATGAGTGTCATTTGAGGAAGGTTCCTGGGGCTATTGGATCACTGGCATGGACATAAACGGCCACTCAGTAGGCAAGACCAGCAAACAGGCCATGCCACGTGGTGAGGGGTTTTGCCACTGTGGCTGTGATGAGGATGCCGTACTGTTTGAATTTGCTATGTGGAAATGGTGGCGTGTGTTGGTGCCTAGCGAGGACATAGGTGAATACCTGGCTGAGTCACTGTGAGGACAGGTTTTGGATCCACGAATGCATGTATTTGTCAAGGCCGCATATGAGCGGGACACTGGACTGGGACTGAGTGACTGGTGGGCTGGGTCTCAGAGCCAACGTGAGGCCGCCAAGGCTCGGTATGAAAAAGTTGTGGAGCACTTTCAGGACAAGCTGATGTCCTTACAACACATAATGGATGATGAATTCAAGGTAAGAGAATGCATATCCACAGTGTCTAGGCTGCAACTCACGGATCAGTCTTCCTCCCCCCCCCCCACTATAGTGTGCCGGAGTATGATAGCTTTTTCCATAAATAGCACATGCTACATAGTATACCAACCCAGTGTTCCTGAGATATAGGTATTTGTGGACCTTGGCAAGAGCACATTGATAATAGCACCCCATCCAATGACAGGAGCATGGAAAAAACCACCAGTCGGTGATGGGCGTCCATGGACTGATGACATAGGGGTGAGGAGGGTGACACAGTTGCATCATCTAACATTACTGGCTACTATATTAGTCATTCCATTCTGTTCAGACTGCGTTTACATATGAACCAGCATGAAGTCCTCGTGAGCATGATGGAGACTTACAGTGCCACGGTTCCGCTGCCCCGTCCTCAGATGCCTAGTTTAATGGTGCCACCACACCGTCCCGACAGCATGGCTGACATTGAACATACACCATAGGGATGGCCGGGGTGATGGACCATCCCACTGCACTGTACGAAGGATGGTGTGGACCATGTGTCTGGACCACAGGGAGGATGGGGGTGATGGAACATCATGTACAACCATATGTAAACTGGCATGGACAGTGTTGCATGTGCAACACTGGGTCGACCAGGGTGATGGATGGTGCCACTGGACTGTACATAGATAAGCCCATATGGTCGGTCCAGTGTTACTATACGTAGACCCTCCACCAATAGTTTTGGTGAACCTTAACAAAAAATAGTACATCTCCACCATACTGACTGCAAGGTGGCCGTTTCATATGTACATAGGCGTTAACTGTGCCTAGGCACTGCACAGGACACGTACACCCCACCTTGGACAGGTGTCAATCGTGTGGGGTGCACAGCCATGGTGGGAACCTTCGCACATAGTAAGTAGCGATGTCTTTGTATTCGACACCACGCTGCAAGGTTGTGGATCATATAGGTGCTCTGTATGGAACGTACATATATGAGCGCTGTGAGCCCACACGCCCACCTATGTAAGATGGATGCATAAAATCACTATCCAGTACCGTGCCTTGAGGATACTGCTTTGCAGATGAGAATAGCCCTGGTGACTGGATACAGTACAATCAACCCAAATTCAGAGAGACCACATTGAAATACACACTTCTGCATACCGATATCCCCCCATGGATTGACCCAAAGCTCATGTCAAACTGTGAGCTGGGAACAACAACGAGACCCATGGGTTGCGAAGCCACCACAGAATTAGTCTTCCATCCACTGAATTGACCCAAACCCTATATGACACATTACATCTGAGCCAACTTAGATCATCAATTTCCCTATAGCCTATCTTACCTAAGAGTATTCTAGAAGAAACCACTCAATTAAGTGACAGTGTAAAGCCCGGTGCCCAAAGCGTTCATAGTCTTTTTGCAAACTAATATAATAACAACACAATTGTCAAAGAAAAATAACTAATACTTACGGTGAAGGCCCCCAACCAATGAGATAGGATCGAGGGGCCGACACCAGGGGCCCCACGCCCAGGGTAAGCAGAATACCCAGGGGCGTGGGGCCTCATCCTCGAAGAAGGAAAGAGTAGTAACCACATACACTGAAAAAGTTATATACTATGCCCTACACCATGCACAGACCAACAAGGTTAGCCAATGTAGGATGAAAACCACCTTATGTAACAGTGGTGAGTATGGTTGTGCGTCATGTGACAAAAACCCGAGACACGTCTGAACCATTTATGTTCATGAGAACAGCTTTGCACTGGACGAAGGTAACAGTCACTAATACAGGTAGCTTGATAATGGCTTTTGATTGGGCAGACCATGGTGCATTGAATGGCTTGGAAGGGCGCACACACTGCGCACACCCTGTAGATATAGACAATGGTATGGTGGTGCACGGTATGTATAGACACATAGAGACAGGGGCACGGTGCGTGTCCACTGTACGTAGAGAGTGCGTGTCTCCATCTCTACCTACAATGCATACACACCATACTTGAAGTTCGGGGCACGGTGCGTGTGCACCATTCTCAGCCCAGGGAACAGCGTGTGTGCACCGTAGGGGGCGACAGCGCATGTGCACTGTACGAGGAGCATGGGGGACGGTGCGTGTGCACCGTACTTGAAGTTTGGGGCATGGGGCGTGTGCACCGTACTTGAAGTTTGGGGCATGGGGTGTGTGCACCGTTCTCAGCCAGGGGAACGGCATGTGTGCACTGTTCTCAGACAGGGGAATGGTGTGTGTGCACCGTACTTGAAGATCCGGGCACGGTGCGTGTGCACCGTACAAGGAGCAGGGAGGACAGTGCATGCACACCATACTTGAAAATCCAAGCATGGTGCATGTGCACTGTAGGGGACGACGGTGCATGTGCACCATACGAGGAGCATGGGGGACGGCGCGTGTGCACTGTACTTGAAGTTCAGGGCACGGTGCATGTGCACCGTTCTGAGGGGTAAGGCAACGGTGCCAGTGTACCTTACAGATGAAAGCAGTGGGGGGTGGTGACGGTGTCTGTGTACTGTAGGCATGAAGGGGAGCAGGGGTTGACGGTGTCTACGCACCATATGGGCGGAGGCGCCAAC
>QFFB01022334.1:0-13849 GCA_003316465.1 Ramaria cf. rubripermanens
TTGAGATGACAAAATTGGGGTATCATTGAAAGCAGCAATGACATAGTTAGACCTGCATTTGTTGAAGACCCAGAACTGATAGAAGAGATGGACTTGTAATTACCTTGCAGTTAATGCTAGAAGAGATGGACTTGTAATTACCTTGCAGTTAATGCTATTTCATGGCTTTTCAAAGGATACTCCACTATGGTATCTGTGGCTCATCCTTTTAAAATGAATGGAGATCCACATAAATTTAATCAACTGGCCATTTATATTATTCATAGATAATGTAGTAACTATATACAGGGTTATACCAGCATAGCATATTGGAGATTCCACTGGCGTTGGTGCTTGGAATATCCCTTTACGGTCTTAGGGGATTATCCATCCAGCCTGGCGAAAATATGTCCACCTAAGAGGTCGGTGAATACATCGATGGATGCAGATCCAGCGGAGGATCCACCGGCCGACGATAGCCGCAGGATCCTCCCTCCATTGGACTTCGGTGGGGTTTGTTCCTGCAGTGATCATACAATGAAATACTAGTGAGAGGTCACGTACAGCCTGCGTCATAAAGTATCGAGCTCTGCGTGACACACCGGGGTAAGCTGCAACGTATACCAGGGAACAAATGAGTCAAAATTGAAGCTGTGGTTAACTTCGTAACTCCGCTGGGTTTCGCGCGGGCGGTTTGGTCATGCACAGGTGTCCGGCTGTGTAGTCCGCCCGGATCTCACAGGTCGGGGCCAAAGCCGAGCCCGGGCCCGGGCACTATCGAGTTAAGTATGGCCTGCACACAGCGGCAAGATAATAAATAGGATGTAGGATTCAAACTTGAGTCGTAAGCTTTTTCTTCTCCCAGGAGCTGGCACGTATTTTGTTAATTTCCAGTTTCTTACCCGTCATTTTTTTGTACAGTGCCTTCTAAGTCCTCTTCACTGCCATGTATCTTCTTCTTCCAGTCATCCTTGCTACAGCAGTTTCTTCAAGCCCTTTGGTACACCGTCTCCTCGAGCGGGCTGCGGCTGGATCATCGCCATATACTAATGCCTCTACTGGAGCGCCAGCCTTTGTAGCCTCGACCTGGTTCGCTGGCTGGCACGCCACTAGTGGATTTTCTGTCTCAAACATTAGTTGGAATAAATACACACATATCAAGTACGCCTTTGCGTAAGTTTCAAGCATTTTCCGTTTGGGGGTTGATAGACCAAAGCATTACTTGACGTAGGACGACGACGTCAGATGTAAACACTATTGCTATCAGCCAGGAAGACCAGACAGTTATTCCGCAGTTGGTTTCAGCTGCTCACAGTAACGGGGTTCCGGCTTCCATCTCTATTGGCGGATGGACAGGCTCGCAATTCTTCTCTACCGCTGTTGCCACTGCCCAGAATCGTACCGCGTTTGTGAAAACGCTCTCGGCTTTCGTAATTAAGTGGGGATTTGACGGCATAGATTTTGAGTAAGTCCATCGGCTTTATAGTACTTCGAAAGATGACTCAACTCATCATCTGCAGTTGGGAGTACCCCAACCATCAAGGTGTGGGGTGTAATGTCATCTCGCCCATGGACACAGCAAACTTCCTCCTCCTCCTCCAGGAACTCCGTTCAACACCTTCCACTTCTAAACTCATCCTTAGCGCCGCGACATCCAACGCACCCTTCATGGACTCTACCGGATCGCCCTCAACCGATGTTTCCGCATTCGCCAAGGTACTGGACTTCATCGAAATCATGAACTATGACATTTGGGGATCATTTAGTAGCGCCGTCGGGCCAAACTCACCACTAGACGACTCATGTGCCCCCGCAGCAGACCAGCAGGGATCAGCGAAGAAAGCCGTCGCATCATGGACTAAGGCTGGGTTCCCAGCACAACAGATTGTACTGGGTGTCGCCAGCTACGGACACAGCTTCAATGTCGCAAACACGGACGCCCTTCAGAATGGCGTCCTCACGCCATTCCCGTCTTTCAACAAAGCAAACCAGCCCCAGGGCGATTCTTGGGATGGCGCTGCGGGCCCTGATATATGCGGCGTCCAACAGCCAGCGGGAGGTGAGTGTGCATTTCATGCGCCACATGCGCCACATCGACCAAATTGACACATGGCTAGGTATTTTCAATTTTGGGGGTCTTATTAAGGGGGGGTTCCTTACCTCTACCGGCCAGCCTGCCTCGGGTATTACCTACAGATTTGATAATTGTAGCCAAACCGTGAGTCTAAGTATATTCTGGGGGAGAGTGGTATTTCGTTGATCGTTTAAGTAGGCCTACGTGTACAATGCGGCGACTCAGGTCGAGGTGTCATTCGATGACGCAACAGCGTTCACGGCTAAAGGTTCGTTCATAAAATCTACCGGCCTGCGAGGATTCTCCATGTGGGAAGCTGGTGGTGACTCACAAGACATCCTCCTCGATGCCATCATTGGTAGCTCAGGTGCTCCAACTTGCTAACCTGTAAGTAATGAATCGTCAACAGCGTTTGTTATCGATACCTGGCTTACCTGTTCTCGTGCTGTGGCATTTTCATCGACTGATCCTGCATTGGGAAGATACAGGTGAAGCCAATCTTGGTTATGTATAACGTGAAGGGTGTGCTCGTTTTCGTTCTTCTAACGATTCGCGGCAGGCCCGCAAGTTGTTTTTGATATGCCTCGTAATGCCTTTTACGCTCTTGTACGCTGCTCGCCTAAAGTATGATCAATCTTCAACTGGTTCAGATTTCCCTACCAGTGGGCGTTCCTCTCCCTGCTAGCAGATCCTACTGCCCATGAAAGTCCGCTTTCTTTGTCACACAATGTTAGCGCAAGTATTCCTACAATCAATTGACCCAAGCCTCGTCGCAGATGGTATGCCCATATGAACGAGTATTTCGGCCGTTGCTCCCAGTTATCACTTTTCAGATCCGAGTTCGTAGAGTTTGCTATCAAGCCATAGGGATTCAATCTCCCTCAGTACTCGCAAATTAAATAATTGTCGTCAGCATTGAAAGTAGGTCTTCTTGATTCATGCTCTGGCCTCGAGGTATGGCAATGGTGAGATGTCCGGACGATCGTAACGCGAAAGATGGTTATTATTTATAACGTGCAATTCGCACGCACCAGGCAGATGCCACTATTGCCGTACTCTGACCACCTTTCTCTTTCCTTTCCCTCCCATTGCAGCCTGGCTACCTGGTGCACCTTCACCAGGTACTGGAGCATTCATACCTGCCTTAACCGTCTCAATCAATATGTTCGCCTCTTGAGCAGGGCTGAACTGTGAGACGCGCAGGGCATCCCACGGGGGCTGTGGCATCCTGGATTTTGTTTTGGTTATTGGAGGAGGCGCAGTGCGGAGGGCGGAGGACGTTTTGGCCTTATCTTTCTTGTTTGATGAAAGTTTAACGTCGGTCCCAGTTGGAGGGGGGGGATTAGATGTAGGAACGGGGGTATTCGTGGTGCTGGCGGCTGGTCGAGGAATTAGGTCGGGGTGTTGTTGTTGAATGTTGTGCGCGATAGCCTCCAAAAGCTGTTTCTCTGAGAATAGAGGCGATGACATGTTAGATGGTTGTTCGAACACAAGTCCATAATTGAAATAGATTGATATGGAAACGTAATACGTACTCGTTTTGATGTGTGGATGTTGGATTTGACCATCGACCTTAAAACAGACCTTGACACGGCCAGGATTCTCCCAGTCACGAGGGTGTTGCTTTCCAGGCTGAAACATAGAGGTACATAATGTGAGACTTATTAGTATACATTGTAAACATGACGGACCTCGTGGAGTGTCTTGAGTCCCAAGCGTCCGCATGCATCGACAATGTCGGTAGACAACGGCCACCATATGCACTTCTCACGCGCAATACGACGTTCGCTCCCACTGTAAGGGCGCTTTGCATCAAGGTAGATTGGATATACCGATGTCCACCTGGATGTTATCCAATACGTTACGCTAAAATCGATATCAAGGGAGCCCAGCTACGCACATTTTGTAAGCGCTGCCATCTTGGATCCATATTGTTTTCTTGCCAGTTATGGGGTCGACAGTTACTTTCTCACCAGAGGCAGATGTCTCTCCCTGGCTTTGCTGTTGATCCTGCGACCGAGATGGTGGAGTTCCCGGAGATCGCGAGAAAGGCTCATTCAAGTTGAGCTCTTGGAGTAGTGGGCCTTGCGAACCGGTGTTGGGCAAACGAGGGAGAGGGAGATCTGTGTCGTCGTTGAACTCTGTGTCGTCGACTTCTTCAATCACAGCTCTTCGTGACATGGCGTGGCGTGTGACGTTGTGACGAGGTGACACTCAGGATGAGGTTGTCATTCGTGATGTGAGTAGTCGTTCTCAAATTTCTAGCTACATATACGCATTAATACCATTCAGCACACTCCTTCTCGCTCCTTATGTCATTGCCACCGTGTCCTCACCGGAAAGCCACGAATCTCATATGACGCCCACCAGGCAACGGAGGGACAAGGGCAACGTGATATGTGAACCGTTCGGAAGTTGTGGACGATGCCCGGACAATGAAGTGCGTGTTAAAACTATATACTACTATTATGCTAATACTATGGCTAGATGCAGCAACCGTTCTGCCGGCCTTTTGGTAACCGTCGATTGTTACACTGCCGTGACCCAGATTCAGATTCGCAGGGAGAAATGCCAGCATGGAGTTCATGCGGACGCATAATAGCACAGGAGAAGGCAGATTTCTTTGAATTTATGGTAAGAGTCACCGAAGCCGTGTCTTCATTTTGCTTTCACGTATGCACAGGCTTGCAACATGGCTTTCGCCGTGATGGGGCTGCTAGTATTGTTTTGGAGATCACGACAAATGGCTTATAAACGGTCTCGGACGCTGGCTGCCCGAATAGGCGTCACTAGAACACCACCAGGCGTCCCATAACTGTCCCGGAACGGCCTCGGGTCGTATCACTGGACAGCTCTTCTCTTCATAGCCAGTATTCTCGGTGGGAATTTTAGCAACGTATGTGCTATGCTGGATGTCCTCGTTCTTTCGTTTATTTTGGCTCATCAAGCGACGAAATTGCAAGCTCTTGGTCTTCGAGACCAGTTACGGATGAAGCACTCTGCCTGCCTGCCTATCTGTAAGAGAGCCGATATAGTTACCGGTCGTTTATACGAAGCGGTCACTAGAATAGAACTGCATAACTCCGGATCGGACGAAGATACAGCAGAGTTTGAAGGGCGTCATTTTCGAAGGAACACCAGAGGGTCAACTGGTAGACACCTACCCCTCGCATAACTAATTAAGGCACCCGGCTAGAAATCTTGAGAAATCTTGAGAGCTTGCGATACCAATCTTGGCACCTCTATCCCGGCGTCGAGATATTCACTCAAATGGCACGAACCTTGTACGTAGGATACCCTACCCTTGCGCACCCGCAGACGCTGTGAGTGAAGACACGAGTACATGTTAGATCAAGATTGCATTGTATTGGAGGAAAATATAGGTGCTGAGATTCCGGTGAGTGTGATGCAAAGGCCATTTATCCATGTAAATATGATTGTGTCATCGGTCCTAAATTGGAGAAGGGGAGAGTTCGAGCGTCAGCCTGTTTCAAAATATGTGGATGGCGCGGCGCCCACTGACAAGGATTTGATTATTTGAATAATCGATCCTCAGTCGTTCCGAGAGGTAATTCCGATCGGGGAAAAGATACACCGGCGAGATTACATCTACATAAAAAATACTCACATACTGATCAGTCGAAGCGTCCCTTATAATAATATCACAGAAGACCATGATACAGGCCCATACCCAGAACATTGACCAGCACAATTTAAAAGATGTGACAAGGCGTGGCCTCGCTAGGAAATAAAGATAGTAACAGCATCGTTGTGTTTGGTAACATAGAAGAAGATGGACGGCTACTTATCCTAGGTTTGAAGACTGATATATTTCGGGATCGCGTGGCTCAGCGCGCGCTCAGCGGCATGATACCCACGGTTGTCGCAACTCCACCTCTATGGGCCCAAAGAGCATACGAAAAAGATCTCGCTTAAATGCGTTGTGTATTTTGCTACCACTTTACAGGCCAGTCTTTCACCACCGAACGCCAAATGCGTAATAATCAAGATGTATATACTTATGGATCTACAAATTCGGCATCCCTGATGTTTATTCTTATAAAAATCAGAGATGCCGAATTTGTGGATGCGCTCCATAGTGCCCCTGAGGAAGATGCGGGGCGCTTAATGGGGAATCGCACCAGATCGTACCCTCGCCGCTCCGGTCATTCGGATTATTATGTGTGCTCGTATGCAATGGCATGGCAAACCATATATGACTATTAGATTCCCCAGCGCCTATGGTTATAGGCCATGAACCTCCCCCAACTTTACTCGCCCACTGTTCAATGTCCCAGGTTGACTCTCTGCAAGGTCCAAGACAGCCCCCTAGCACGCCTTTGCTATCACCTCCACCACCTCGCAGATCAAGAGCGGTTGCATGTGCAGAATGCCGAAGGTTGTGATGTTTCCCTCTCGACGGTAGATAAGCCTGATGAATTATGTTAGGTTAAAACTCAAATGCGACCGTGCATTTCCGTGCATGAATTGTCGCAGGCGCGAAGTCGCCAATCTTTGTCCTCACGGTATAAGTTACATCACATCTCTGAGAGAAGTTCTAACCTATACGTTTCGTTCGACTGACAGGCTCACTTGTTACACGATCACGGTATTCCTCCTTGCATGTATACCGTATACAATGCGTTCTCATGATTTACCAGCGTGCCTAACTCTACCGTTGTTCAGAATACAGAAAAAAACCACGACGTCAAGTGGATGTCAGAGAGAATCAGACTATTAGAAGAAGCGTTGGCGCTGGTACAATCCAAAGTCTCCGACGAGCCGCATTCCCTGCTATCAGCATCAACTCGCATCAATGTATGTGGTTCTGGGTCCTCTGAGCAGCCCGAGGGCAAGGCAGTAACCCCCCCATCTGCGAGTCACGTAGAAGGCTCAAAGTCAACTTTTTACACTGAAGATGCCTTGTCCGATGGCAAAACAAGCCTTTAGACAGATTCTGCCGATTTGTAGTCATCGTCATTGGTTGGATTGTATGATAACTCTCCTTGTACTCTTCTTCGCTGTTTTGGACGGCGCTCCTCTTTGTCCAACCAAGAAACAGCTCACGCATTTACAGATACGTGTCCGATCTCCCGGGGGCATCCTACGGATCGCAGCAATGTAATCAACTCTCCCTATATGCCCAGTATCAACGTCTTCTTTAGCTTCCCTCACAGTCGGACGTTTCCTCCCCTCCTTTCCCACAGGACGCCCATACTCCCCCCGCATCAGTGAGTGGAAAGGTCTTTGCTGCTTGCATTGATTTATCAGTGTCGCTTTCTTGGCCAGCGGTGAAAATAATATAAAAATGCCTTCTTCCTTCTGAAAGTATGACTTGGAACCGTATCGATTTCCGCTCATGCCTCAGCTCATCTGGACCGTCGACTCTTTGCCTTTTTAGCGCTGTCTAGCTCTATCCCCCAGGGCTGCGTCGGGGTAAATCTCATTTAAGGAGAGTTGGAATGTTTAATCTAGCATGGCACCTCCCACCAAGGGTCCCAAAGATCTGCGTTGACATCGCCGGAACGCCACCCACTACAAGTTAAGAGAAAGCGCATATTGTAACTCCGAGTGCCTCAAACTATCAAAACACGTGAACTAGAAATACAGACTACAATATGCCTAATCGGCAATAACCCCCCTTATCTCTCCAGTTTCAACTGAGTTGCGGCATACGGTGCATTAGCGTCATTGGTGAACATCCCCAACTGATCCATGAACGAATGCCATTGCATATCCCAGTCTGGGTCACCTCCTAGCATTCCAAATGCAGAATGGGTGTCAGACGGTGCAGGCACATATCCGGTCGATCCCAGACTTTGGAGATTCGGTTGCATATTTCCACCCCAAGGATCCAGTATTGGCTGAGCCGCCCGACCGCAAGATGGAGGGCTCGAGGCGTTAATGTGCGGTATTGACAACCTAGGTTGTGGATATGCTTGTTGTTCATATCCACTCGCCAAGGCTGTGGGTGTGAAGGCACTTGGGCCTGCGTATTGGGTGGGGACAACCGGCTCGGTTTCTTTGGTAGACCTTAAATCAGCCAGCAGGGAAGGATGTGCTTTGTCCAATCCTTCTGGGGTAAAGCCTCTGGGTATGTTACTTTTCGGTGAGGAGCGGTGGTATGGGCCATCAGGTGAGCCCGTGGAAGAGGGTGACTGAGTGGAATTACTAGACGGTGTGGACGAGGACCTTCCAGATACAATCCGTGTGTGGCCACCTAGAATGTGAAGTTCTTCATCATGTGTACCTGAAATATCTGCAAACTCCGGCGGCAATGCAGTCCCACCATGTTTACCGGCATGGTACCGCACAAAGGCCTGGTGGGCCCTATATCGAAGGCGTGTTACTACAGCCTAATGAACGTGCCTGAGGAGCTGAAAGGAGAAACAGATAAAATAAACAAACCAGCGCCTTGGCAGGACGACCCATAGCCTCCGTCTGCTGGTGAGCAGCGCGGTCAAAAAGTGCAAATGCTGCGTTGATCTGCTCTAAAGCTGGCTGTGCCAATGGACTGTTGGGTGCTTTGGCGACGATAGAGCCAACCACAATCTGCATAACGCAGATGATTGGTACGAACACATGATACAACAGTAACAGGCAGCTCACAGCTGCAGCCAATCCATGACACCAATATAACCAGAATCGTTTTGCAAGTTCACCATTCACTTGTTCTAATGCCTGCAGCATAGCAACCATGACACACGAGCTACGGAAAATCGCCAGTACCGAAGGAGCATAGCGATTCTCCAATAGATCCTGCGAAATATGATGGTCACTCAAAGCACGCACAAAGTAACCTCGGTGAAGATACAACAACGCTGGTCAAAGAATATATTATGTATATGGAGAAAGCTGAAATAGTAGAGAACTGGGGCGCACTCAGATGAGGCCATGCAACAATCATGAATTTTTGCATCGTTACCCCTAGACTCGATCCAGTCAAGTCGACAATCGGGTCTCCCGGCGCACGTGAGGTGTCGAATTCAATGAGTGGGGCTAAATCTTGATCACGGACCCTACGGTCGAGTGCCAGGATTGTCGGGTAGTTGGCAGTTTTGGCGCCTAGGATCGCGTCGATAACCGGAGAGAGAAATATCGAAAAGTACCGATATTTTATTGAGTGGAATGGGGGATCAAGGTCTTCGTTTGAAAAAGCGAATTGTGTGGCATCTGCGGGCATTTTGCAATCTATCGTTGAAAGGGAGAATGATGGGGGGCGGCCAAAATTGAGGGCCTGTGTAATGTAGGAATAAACTAGTGTCAACGCCCTTGACACGATCAAATGTGTCACGACGGACATCGAGCTTACCTGTGTCAATTCCATAGCATACAATTCCCAAAAGAGTAGTCTTTGCCTTTCGACTATTTTAGGCTCCAACAAATGCCATGCAGCACTATCTCGATCTTGAATAACACGAGTAACAACAATTAAAAATCATAAATAAGCAAAAAGAAAAAAGGCATACGTAGGCCAACCTGTAAGAGGTGCATTACAACCTCACCTACCACCAAGTCAAACGTGAGGTGCGTACGTTTTGAGATAGATTCACCAATAAACCCATAATGGCCCAAGAAACTTGCTCGCTGTGCTTCCGGTTTCCGAGCCAGTGGTAGAATGACATGAGGATCTGGAGACAGGGATCATAGAATGCACTAGTCGAAATAGCAACGGGGAAAGCAATAAATACCAAAGTCTGTATTGCCGGAACGGTCGGCTCTACCAATATGGGGTCACAGCTGAGACCAGCTCGTGCAAGCTGGTGATAAAATTCGGCTTCGATATTGTTAGGAGGTAGAGTCAGATCAAGTAGTGTGGCTAGAGAGAACACCATGAAAAGTAACGCGAGCTCGTACGACTCGGGCTTTCCTTGTGCTTGAGGGTGATCCCCGTTGGCTGGGGAGGAGGGCGGGTTGTAAACAGGGCCAAATATTTCATTGATGAATTGATCTCTTGCGATAGGATGACACCTACGTAGATGTATGAAAACATTCATATGTGGACGGAGCATAAGTCAAGGTACTCACAGCCAGGCAGCATGTTCAAAGTATATCTCACACAAGGACCAAGCTTTCGTTGTTGGCGGGAGATAGGATCGCATATGCTCCATAACAGCTGACTTGCGATCCGCGAGGTTGGAAAATAGGACTCGTGTGGGGAGGGCCTCGGAAGCTATGCTCTGAATTTCGGGAGGTAGGAGATCTGTAACCTCGGTGTCGTCCGACTGTCATTCAGGGGTTACTAATCAGTGACTGAAGTATACCGCCCGAAAGGGGTCTAGGGTCTACCTGAAGAAGCATCTACGGGGATTGTTCAGTGTTGTCTCTTTAACAAGATGTGGCAGGCATCCTTACATGCATCCCGGCAGTCCGACCGAGGAAATTTGAGTTCCCCAGGGAGTCGATTGTCAACGTACCTAGAGAATCTTGGACAGAATCTAAATCGTCTGTGTCATCTTCATGTTGTAGCACTTCGTGCAGCGGAGGGATTTGGTGTTCCGGGCCATGAGGGGAAGTTAACAACTCGGGGTCGAGAAGTGGGTGGCTTTCAGTTGAATGTTTAGCCTGGAGGGTTTGAAGAGCATCCTCAAGCTGCCGACATCGATTAGTGAGTTCAGCAATAGTTTTACTAAGTTTCACAGCATCCTCCGCAAGAAGGCTAGATAATAATACACATCAAAACCCCTCGCAGCCAGGGCCAGGTGTACTGCTCACCGTGGACGAGGTGGGAGAGACCCTGAGCACCTGATAAGCCACGGCTAAGATACACAAGTACAGGAGTTGCAAACCATTAGGACAAAGAGCGGCGACGTTCCTTTTCCTACAACTCTCGCATGGGAAGACCCGATCGCATCGTAATTTGAGACGTCCTTAGCACTTTAAATGAGCTGCATTCACCAAGAGTCGGTTGGGGGTGCTCACGACATTCCGCACACGAATGTGGTTTACCACTCGACCTTATACCACGGTGTGATCCTCCCGTTGCGTTGGTTCCAGTACTGGCCATCTTCCAATGTTGGACGAGCGGAAGGAGAAGGGCTAAGCGGACTCCTCGATGTAAGCATCAGGCACTTTCCTCTGAGTTTCAAACATCGGCATTCTCCGCTCTTGCCAAGCTCTACCGTGTACGTGCTGTTATACCGCTCTTGCCGAATTTCAAACCTTCAACCTTCAATATCTTTGTGCATATCTGTTTCTTGGCATCTGTCTGCTCAACGTAGAAATACAAGTTGGCAACGGCGCCTACATCGGCAGGCTAGCCACCGTATAGTGAGTTGGCCATCCAGCGTTTGTCTACCTATTCTTTTGTTAGGTTCAGGACGTATTTCTGTATGTTTCGTGATGGAATGGCTTACCTAACATTGGACCTCTTTTAGAGTGGTACCTAATCAAACAAAAGTTACATGGCAAGCCCAAATTGTTGTCGAATAGTGTCACGGGATGTGCAAGGGGGCCAGTTTTGACAAGTTGGCGCTTGCTGAGCGCTCCACGACGCTCCTCTTGCCACGGAGGTCTGCTGTCATTTCTGTATCACTTCGCTTGCTGTTGCCTGATATGCGTCAGGATCAGCGGATGCCTTTCTCACGCCAACACAATATTCTAAATGTCCTATCACGACGACGGGATCCAACATAACATTCTTGTCAGGCATCGGTCCCTTCAATGCTTCCGATTCGGCAGTCTGCTTCTCAGCGCTGTCGTTCTGCCACGCGGGGCTAATACTTCAGTTCTCTATATAGCAGTGATCAATAATTCCCGACAGTTGTCAAGCATTCCCTGGCAATTCAATTTCTGATTTATTCCGGAGTTCTCTTCACCTAAAGTGTTCGACCGCTAGCTGATGATACCTTCGCATCAAAACATTTTGGATTTCTCCCGTCGAAACCAAACTCTAATGTCGGGGCTGTTCTCAACCTTGCCCCCCTCCTTGATTCAGCTAATGCAGAGTATCGACAGGACTCCCCGTCAGGCCATCTTGGCTATGTTTGTTATCATAGCAATGTCCTGGCACTGGTTGCACTTAATTCAGAAGTCCGATTCGAACATCCTTCTGGGCTTCCTGCTGGTTGCATTTCATCAGTCACGAGCTTAATGGCCACGAGGATAGACAAGCGAAATTCGCTGTGTAGTTCGGTGACAAATTCGTGGGCAAACGCGCATCTGCTGAGTGAGTGCTTGCGTTGTTGTATTGGTTGTGATAAGGTTCAAGCTTATACATCGAACCATTAATAGCACGGGAGTACCTGTGCAGTGTCAACTCCCTTATAGACCTTTATTATACTAGAATCCCCCCTACCGTAAGTCCCAAAGCTACTCATCATTGCAGAGTCTCGGCGCAACTTGCAACAGTCTCTTCGGATGATGCGCGTGTATATGCCAGCTAGTTGCATAATTCTGCCTGATCCTACGGAATAAAATCCACAGTCACTTATTCACATATATAGAGAGATTGACCAGCTGATCCGAGCTAGTGAACGTCCTCATCTGCAGCCAAGTTGACAAGTCCATGGCCCCGTTGCTAGCTAGCCTGTATGCTAGCATATTGGTATAGATCGCCATCCGTTGTAATCGCTCACGTGGCACCATTGACTTTCTTTCATATATATATGTCGTCACAGTACCTGCCCCGTGGCGAAATACTTAATCGATCGCCGCGCCGGCAAAGGCCCAGATTATAGTGAGACATCGATGGATTCGTAAGGTAAACTTATCCAAGGTAAAGGCGAGATATTCCCATACTTATATAAAGTAATCACTTCTAGTCATCGTTAGCCACGGATACAAGTGACAACAATGATCACGTGACGTTGCTTTTCACACCGCATGTTCGATAATGTCACGTCGTACTGGCTTCTCCGTCCAACGCATTAACACAGGTGGTAGCAAAGGTGTAATTGTTCAACGTCTTGGAAGTCGAAGACGTTCCCCTTCGGATGTAGGAGAGGGCAGACCTCATATTTCACCAGGTATCACACATATAACCAATTCTAACTTACGGGGTCAAAGGAAGCTCAACAATGAGATTCGGCGGTCAGAGATGCAAGGTATGTGTTTGATATATTATGCATGGGAGGATGTCACCATGGATCTTGAATTGCCAGCCTCTGGAAATGAAGTATCAGTTAACCTGAGTAACGAAGGCGGAGAATATTTCGAGTTTATTGATATAGCACACAATTCTTTGAGCGTGTAAGGGAATACAAGTGAAGACTCGCAACTCTACTAACATTCTTAAATACAGAACCTGAAGACAACAATACACCCCTTGTAGCGGACAGTCCAGGCTGGACAGATGCTGTCAATCCTGGCTGACCCAAATGCCAGCCTTGTTTGACACATTCATGCAGTATAAGTACAGTGACAATGTAGCTGTAGTCCCTGAAAATGCGACCTACTTCCAGATTCGAGTTTCAGGCATTGGGGGTGCATACTTGGGTCCATATTAAGCTTATAATTCATTATCTTTCTCTCAAGGTTATAAATTGTCGCAAGTATTACCTCAGGATCAGAACCATGAGTATATTAACCAGACATTGCTCCTGCATGGTCTACTTGGTACTTTGCCTGTAGTGCCAGAAATGGCAATCCCTATCCCGACCCTTGAGATGTATCGGAGGTGTTGTCTTCAGTCTCCTCAACTTGGCATACAACAATGGGTCAAGGTCTTATTGTCATGACTGCTGTTTTTCAGATCTCGAGTCCAGCAAATTACGTCGATCCTCCTGTGTCCATTAAAGATGCACTAACAGGAATAATACCTATTAGCCTGCACGCAACGGTCCTTCTACCTGGACA
>QFFB01022337.1:0-12168 GCA_003316465.1 Ramaria cf. rubripermanens
GGAGGAGCAAAGAAAGGCTGAGGAGGCAGAAGAGGCAAGGAAGGCCGAAGAGTGGAGGAAGGCTGAGGAAGTGGAGGCTCAAAAGAGAGCGGCAGAGGAAAAGAAGTGGAAAAGGGCTGCAGACGCGGAGGCCTGGATGAAGGTGGAGGAGCAGTGGCTGGCCAGGTTGGAGCATCTTGTGATATGTGTTTTATTTATATGATTGGAGAATATAATTCAAGCTTCAAGTGAAGCTGAATTGAGCAGAAGTTTGGTATAATGGTGGATTTTAAGATAATTGCAATATATGCAATTTATCTCAGTAACTACTTTAACAGAAAACTTCAAACTAATTGTGTGGGGTAAGTGTTATTACCACCGAGGTTATTATACATGATTCAAACTATTTAACTAGTTCTGACTGGCATAAGGAATATATCTCGGATCGCTTATGTAATGCGATGGCAGGCATGGAGGTACAGAAAGTAATGAACAAAAGATTAATTACATGGGATGGGGGGCATGACATTGGGAGTAGTGAATGTAAAGCATAAACTGACACTGACATAGGAGAAACACTTTTGCTACTCATCCTACATGCAGCGACGGCAATGTAGGGACGTCTCGAGATGACACACATCTATAATTGGATACAAGGTGTCTACGTGACGTATGTATGTGTAGGGTAGATTGATTGGCATCAGACCTGATCTCTGATGTCATCGAAGGCACACTTGGTGCGTGGTGAATCCACGTGCCGGGATAGTGATGGATATGGCATCATGGGCTCGGTCCTGCATATATGCGGCCTCGGTGATGGGTGTCAAATGGGATAGGGGTAGGAATCAATGAAGATCATGGTGAGGCCATCTACAGATAATATCCCAGTGATAGAACACTGGGATCCATCAGCATCATCATTAATGTATGATTTATTCATATCCTTTTATTTAATTTATATTCATAACAGAGCAGGTGCGGAAGGATGCAGAAAGGTCATGAGAGAAGGTGGTAGAAAAAGGGGTAGGGTCCTCAAAAAACTCGGAGGTGCCGAAGACAGGTCCCAATACTCTGAGGCCTGGAGATTTGGAGGTTTGTATGCCAGCCCTGGACAAGGGGAAGTCTGCGGACCTCTGGGTCTGTAATGGTTGCAAGAAAAGAGTGGTAGAGTGTGAGTGGGAGGATAGAGGCAGGGGTAAGTCCTAATTATTGTTTTTGGACTTAAACTGACTTGTTTCAGGGATGTTGTGCTTAGCTTGCTGGGACCGGAATGTAAGGGCAACCCTCGTACATTGCGTAAATCACACTATCACACAGGCTGACAGAGGGGAAAACCAAAGTATACATAAATCAAGTAGACATACAATGGAAGGGGATCTCACCTGACAGAGGGGAAAACCAAAGAGAAAAGTCTAAGGTCCTGTACTGTCAGTGGGCCCATATTATACTATTCCCAACTACAGTCAGGGTCATTGCTCAGTACATACTGACCCTGCATGCTGCGGATCTCCACTTGACCCTGAATGTCATATGCAAGTCGTTTTACCTCTAGAGCTGTTCCAAAAGTGGAAGTGGAGTGGAGTTCAAAACTCCGGAACTTTGGAGGTGCGGAAGTGCAAAGCTTCGGAGTTGTAGCTCCAAAACTTTGGAGGTGGGAAACTGGGTGTCCCCTGACACAGAAAGTCTGGTGCATGATTGGGGCAAAAATGGAGACTCTGAGGAAACATGGTCAGTTGGAGACAGGTATCGGTGAAAGGCCAATTGTTAAGACTGGGTCTTCGTGTGGGACCTTGGGCGAATTTGGACCGAGCTCAACCAAGGGGTACTAGTGAGGGCTCAGCTTCAGCTTATGTGCTGCGCCATCCACTATCACACGCGCCCTTGATTTTGGAGCGAGTTAGGACAAGAGGAGCGAAGGGACTAAGAGACAATGGAGCGAGAAACTAGTAAATGGTTCGAAGGGTATCTAGTTCGACTTCTGGCTGAAGAGCAGAGTACATACATAGCGAGACTTATATACGAGTAACAAGGAACAGGGTCGAAACTGAACTAACTAAGGGATTGGACTGAAGCTCGGGGAAGGGTAGGAAACGGGGTTCGGGCTCGAGCTCAGACTACTTAGGGAAGGGCTCGGATAAGGTTGGGCTCGGGGTATGGGCTCGGAATGGGGTTAGTTGCTGAATATAGTCACCGGAGATCCGCAAGGAACCGGATCATAACAGTATTCCCCCTTTAGGGCCGAGACCCTTGAGGCCGCAATAGAGTAGTTGAGTTAGCCTCTTACGGCTATTCAATGTCAGCTCCGAGGTTAGAGTTAGCCTTTTTGGAGTTAGGATGGTTCAGACCGAAGTTTTTGGAGTTCGCCTTGGATGAGTCAGCTCGCGACCACGGTTAGTTAAAAGCTCGGAGAACAGGCTGGCGGACCCAGCGTAGTTGTCATATCCTCCCACCCTGAAATAGAAAAAATGTCCACCGACTGCATCTCCCCATCTCTCCTCCTTGTTGCTCCCTCCTCAGGAGCCCATCGCCGTCAATGTTGACAAGGACGAAGTGCCAGCAACACTGCCGACTCAGGACGCACCACCTTCGGCCGAGGTTCCAACCGAGGTCAAAGTTCGGGTTAACGTTATGATACCTCGGTGATCGACATACGGAGACCTTGGTTTGAGGGCCCAATTGGAAAAAATGTACGTGTGGTTTTCACTTTGAGTTCGGGTAACCTCGCTGATGACTCAGTAGTATACCCGGCTGCAGATGGTGTACCATCCACATGCCGGGGCAGGCTATCTCGCTTTTCGGAGCGCAAGCCAGGCCGAGGACGCGGTCACTGAATGGGGGGTAGGACGCACGGCCGAGTGCAGGTGTGGCACCTGCAAAAAACACGGGGACTCTTTTCCCCGGTACGTCATCTCCGACCACAGAGATGTTGGCCTGGGGGCTTGTGTCTGGTGCAAGACGCGTTTGGTCACGTGCTTCATAGCCCAGCGCCATCGCTAAGGCAAGTCCGGGGGCAAGGGTAAGGAGAAGCGGAAGCGAAGGAAGCAGTGGGGTGAGGATAGCGAGGAGGAGGCCGAGGTTTTGGTTCGGGCGAGGAAGAAGGTGAGGTCGAAGCAAGTGGTGGAGGGTAGCGAGGAAGACTGGGTGGCAGGCAAGGAAGAGGAGCAAGCTTGGAAGTCAGATGTGCGGGGAGTGAGCTCAGCCAAGGAGGCCGAGGTCAGGGAGGCTCAGGTGAAGGAGTTGAGCCGAGCAGAGAAGTTGAGAAAAGGTAAAGTGGATAGGAAGGTAGCAAGGAAAGAAGAGAGGAAGGAACTGTTAGAGGTGGTAAGGGGTTTGGGACACAAACTAGACAGGCTGACAGAGGAGGTACGGGAGAGTAACCAGCTGAGGAATAAGGCGGATGAGGAGTTCTTGAAGATGAGGAGGGAAATCAACTATCAAAAATTGCTAAGGATGGCGGTTAACTTGGATGATGATGAGGAGTGGTAGTAAGTAGTAAAAAGGACTTGTAAGAAAGGGCTTTTCTTGGTGTTTTTATTTTTCTTTTTTTCTTTTGAATTTTTCTGAGACAAGTAAGCTACCTTGGGTCTTAGAGATAAGAGAATTATAAGTCGGCCAAAGGTCCAGGCTTCGCTGGGTAGGCCTTATGGAAATCAAGTACCAGTTCCGCCACGTGGTCAAGCTTGGAAGCTAGGATCCAGGAGGTTTCTTCATCAGTACCTTTGTAACCAGTCCAGCGTACCAGGTATAGCAACTTGCAGCTTTTCCTACGGTTATCGATTTTCGAGTTGAAGATCTTGGAAACCTCAAACTCGGGTTCGCCATCAATAATTACTGGAAGAGGCGTGGGTTGGACACGGTTCGGGATGGTGTTAGGCGAGGCTGGTTTGAGCATGGATACATGGAATACGGGGTGAACAGCTCGCATGTGGTCTGGAAGTTGCAAAGTAAACAAGTGAGTAACAGCTCGGGCAATAATTTCGAAAGGACCCAAGAATTTCTTGGCGAGCTTTTTAGTCGGCCGAGTAGTCTTGAAGTATCCTGCTTTGATGAATGTGAAGGATCCTATCGGGAATTTGGTAGTGGGTAGTTGCTTAACGTCGGCCGAGGCTTGGTAAGCTCATTGAGCCTCAGTTATAGTTTGGCAAAGTTCCTGGTGCAGCTCGTCTAGGTCGACTACAAAGTCTCAGGCTCGGGCCGAGGCGAGGTCACACTCGGGGTGGATCGCAAGGTTTGGGTGGTAACCCTTGTTAGCAAAGAAGGGTGATATACCAGTGGTTGCACTAGGAGCATTGTTATAAGTGAACTCGGTGAGGGGTAAGAGTGAGGCCCAGTTGTCCTGTTGATAGTTGCAATAGACTCGGAGGTACTGGTCTAGTGTTTGATTAGCACGCTCGGTCTGTCCGTCATGCTTGGGATGATAACCCGAGGTGAAATGCAACCTCATATCTAGGGCCTTGCCTAAGGATTGCCAGAAATGCGAAATGAACTTGGAACCCATGTCTGAGGTTACGTGCTCGGGGACTCCATGCTTGGAGAAGACATGGAGGATGAAAAGTTGAGCGAGCTCTTGTGAGGTTATGGTGTTGGTCGTGGGGATGAATATAACCTGCTTAGTGAAACAATCAACAATCACTAGGATAGCAGTGAAACTGGATGAAGCGGGGAGCTACTCAATGAAGTCCATGGAAATGGAATTCCAAGGTTTCTCAGGCACAGGTAATTGTTTGAGTAAGCCATAAGGCTTGTGATGCTAAGGCTTGCTGCACATACAAGTGGTGCACATTTTGCAATACTCCTTGACGAAGGATCTAATCCCTGGCCAAGTGTAGTCTCGTGGAATCAATTCCAAGGTCTTGTTGACCCCAAAGTGACCCGAGAGTGGGTGGTCATCCTTGTATTGCAGTATGTGAAGTCACAAGTCTAAAGCCTCAGGAACGTAAGTTCGGTTGTCAAGTAAAAGCAAACCCTCGGAGTTGGTAGTCCATCTCAGGTCCGGGGTTGACCCGAGGTCTAACTTGGCTACTTCGTCCGAAGTGAGGGTTACGAGGATGTCGGTTCAGATCTTCTTGGTATTGAGTAAGGTGGCTGCTTGCAAAACCATAGGGGCTAGATTAGTAGCTCAAAGGGACAAAGCCAGCTAGTGTTGAGTAAACACTGGCCGTAAGTTTTGAGGGTTAATGGTGGTGTAGTCGCTATTCCCCTCTTTAAGGTAGATGTCCCAATGTCTAGTGAGCAAGTCAGGCTTGGTACTGAGATGACCAGGTCAAAAACGGATTGCGAGGTTGAACTGAGTAAGGTATTCAGACCAGTGAGCTTGTCGGCATGTTAACAACTTTGTAGTCGAAAAGTATTCGAGGTTCTTGTGGTCAGTAATAATGTTGACAGGGTTGGCCGAGCCTTCCAAGTAGTGTTGCCACCGCTGGAAGGCTTCGAAGATGCCCATGAGTTCCTTATTGTGAATGTTGTAGTTAAGCTCAGTCGAAGTGAAAGTTCGGGAATGGAAGGCGATTGGGTGAACCTCGCTTTCTGAGGTTTGGAGCGAGAGTATTGCAGCGAGAGCGTAATCTGAGGCATCTGTCTCTACTATCAAGGGTTGATCAGGAATCCAATGCGTTAATATAGGAGCAGTAGTGAATACCTTCTTTAACGTCTTGAAGGAATGTTGGCAGTCCTCGCCGAAGTTCCAAGGGGTACCCCTATGAGTAAGTCTTGTGAGGGGTACGGTAATGGTGGAGTAGTTGTGAATGAAATGTCGGTAGAAGTTGGCAAAACCGAGGAAGGACTGGATGTTGCAAACCTTCCGAGGCTCGGGCCAATCTTGGATAACTTTAACCTTTGCTTCATCCATAGTGAGGCCCTCGGGAGAGAGGATGTAGTTGAGGAATTCAACCATAATTTGGTGAAACTCGCACTTGTCCTCTCGGGCAAATAGGCCATGTTTCCAAAGTCACCGAAGTACTTCTTTGACATGAAGCTCATGTGAGGATGAGTCGTTGGAGTAAATGAGTATGTCGTCCAAGTAAATCACCACGTATACATCGAGCATGTCGGCAAAGACGTTGTTCATGAACCTCTGAAAGGCAGCGGGTCCGTTAGTGAGGCCGAAAGGCATAACTAATAATTCAAAGTACCCATAATGAGTCCTGAAGGCTGTTTTCCATTCGTCTCCTTCTGCAACTCAGACGAGGTGATACGCATGCCTGAGGTCAATTTTAGTGTATATGTGAGCTTGCTTTGGAGCATCTAGTAAGTCAGCGATGAGTGGTAACGGATAGCGATCTTTCTTTGAGATCTTGTTAAGACCTTGGAAGTCAACGCATAACTGTAATGACCCATCCTTTTTCTTAATAAACAGTATGGGAGCTCCATGTGGAGACCGAGTAGGTCGGATGAACCCCATGTTCAAATGCTCGTCAATAAACTTGCAGAGTGCTTTAAGCTCGGAAGCTGAAAGTGAGTAAATAGGGCCGATCGGAGGAGCAGTCCCTTCTTCAAAATTAATCTTGAGATTGTAGGGACGGTGTGGTGCTAGTGTATCAGCTCAGGCTTTGCTGAAAACATCTGCAAACTCATGGTAAGCTTCAGGAACCTATTGTCGTATACCTTCCGATAGCTTGCGATTGTCCTGGGCCGAGGTTGAAGCTCGGGCAAGGAGTTCGGGTGACGCAAGGTTGAGCTGGAACATCTTGGATCCTTCTAGCCGGCTGGCGCATAAGAATGTGGGAGCATTGACTAGGGAAACCAGAGGTGCTACCAGCTTCGGAGGTGGCTGAGGAGGTGAGGAGGTTGGAGGCGAGGTGGTCATCCAAAGTGTAGTGGAGCGAGCCGAAGTCGCCGAAGTCATGGGGACCGTAGTTGGTTTGGAGGTCTTGAAGGTAATACTGCCCAATGCCCAGTCAATCAACAGATTGTAGTGGGCGAGCCATTTGTGGCCAAGTACCACCGAGCAACTCAAGTCTAGCGAGGTTACATAGAAAGTAACCGAGTGTCCTTCGCCGGTCAGAAAACATATAGGGAGATCTAGAGCTCGGGTGATAGTAGTGTTAGTGCTACCATTGAATAGTTTTAACAGAAGCGGGGTAACAGGATAAGTAGTCAAGGCATATTTCTCTACAAACTTGGATTTGATAAAACAATCAGAGGAACCGCAGTCAATCAATGCTACGAAAGAGACCATGGGGGTTGGGGACAAAGTCAAATCTACATAAAGAGAGTCTTTGGACAAGGAATCAGAAATGGCACTGAGTCTAAGTACACAGACAAGGTCACTGCAATCCTTGGGTCGTGTGGGTCCGAGGTTGCTGATTATTTTTTCGGCTCCGAGGTCAAAGCCGAATCGGTCTTTGTATCCGGAGTCTTGTTGGACCTGCCCTTAGTTCCAGACGAACTGTTACCTTCATTAGGTTTCTTGTTCGCCTTGGGGCAGTCCTTGCCCATATGACCTTTGATACCGCAGAGAAAGCAAAGTCCTAGGTCGATCCGACGTTGTCATTCATTGGGGAGGAGTTTGTTGGTAAGGTCGGGCGTGGGTCGTGCGTTGGCCGTATCATTACTGTTGTTAGTTGAACCTTTACCTGAGTTAGTCTTGTTACAGTTCTTTGGGTTAGTAGAACCGCTAGACTGATTGGAGGTATTGTTCGACTGGTTGGAAGGTCGGTTAGTGTTTTGACTACTGCAGGCAGCAATAGTATCATATTCCTTCCTTTCCCAATAACGGTTGTCACACTCGAGGGCGAAGCCTCGAAGCTCAGCCAAGCTTGTGAACCTCGGAAAATGGAGTAAGTTGTCCTTGATTCATCTGGCGAGGCCCTTGTAAGCAAAGTGTCGGAGCACCGCGTCGTTCCACTGAGTTTGGGTCGAAGCTCGGGAGAACTCAATGAAATAATGTGCAACTTTGTGATGCTCCTTCATGATGATTTTTTCGAGGTCGATCTCGGCTTGAGCAGCAGTATTGAACGGACCGAAGTTGAGTTCAAGTTTGCTCTTGAAGCTGTCCCAATCCCGTAGCCAAATAGGCTCAGGAATGAGTTCGCCGAGGATCGCAGGTTCAAAGTATTGTAAAGCTGAGCCGGTAAGGTAAGAGATGGTGTACTGGATTTTAGAGGCTCCTGTCTGAAAGGCATTCAGGCGATCTCTAAAATTGAGCAGGCATTGCAAGAAAAAGGTGCAAAGCTTAGCCTGGTCGGTGCCATCATAAGTATCGGGCTCCTTGACTTTAGCTCGGGTTTCCGTAGGGCAAGGTTTAGCGAGGTTGGTAAGAAGTCGACGCATAAGTTCACTGCCATCATCGTCGGGGTCGGCTGGTTCCCCCGAGGGTGGACCATCACCATCAGGGTCCTTGGGATCCCCAGGATTGCCGGGGCTTCCTTCAGGAACCTTGGCCTAGGGGGTCATGGTCTGAAGAATTATCTTCCCTACCTTTGCCTTTGTCGGCTGGGGCATTGGCAGGTTCGATGGATGTGGACAGGAAGTTTGGAGGGCTTTCAGGACGCTCAGAAAGATGGTGTCATTCTGAGATGTGTTAAAGTGTAGTACTTCTAGCACGGGTGGTAGACATAGTTGTTAGTGTAATGTGGAAGTGGGAGCCAGAAATACTGTTAAGACCGGGTCTTCGTGTGGGACCTCAGGCGATTTTGGACTGAGCTCAACCGAGGGGTACTGGTGAGGGCTCAGCTTCAGCTTATGTGCTGCGCCATCCACTATCACACGCGCCCTTGATTTTGGAGCGAGTTAGGACAAGAGGAGCGAAGGGACTAAGAGACAATGGAGCGAGA
The DNA here is from genome assembly GCA_003316465.1 of Ramaria cf. rubripermanens. NCBI lineage: Eukaryota > Fungi > Basidiomycota > Agaricomycetes > Gomphales > Gomphaceae > Ramaria > Ramaria cf. rubripermanens. The sequence continues at coordinate 8,754 of QFFB01022337.1, forward strand.
AACTAGTAAATGGTTCGAAGGGTATCTAGTTCGACTTCTGGCTGAAGAGCAGAGTACATACATAGCGAGACTTATATACGAGTAACAAGGAACAGGGTCGAAACTGAACTAACTAAGGGATTGGACTGAAGCTCGGGGAAGGGTAGGAAACGGGGTTCGGGCTCGAGCTCAGACTACTTAGGGAAGGGCTTGGATAAGGTTAGGCTCGGGGTATGGGCTTGGAATGGGGTTAGTTGCTGAATATGGTCGCCGGAGATCTGCGAGGAACCAGATCATAACACCAATGAAGAAGACAAGGGTAGAGGTAGTGGTTTTGGAGTGGCTCAAGGAGCCTCAGGAACCCAAGAAAAGTGATGTGGCGGACTTCCAGAAGTAGTTCATTGATGCACTGCATGGTATTGTGATGGAGATTGAGAGGTCTAGACAGGTGATGAAAGCCATCCATGGCTCCATTGAGGATTCGCTTTGACAAAATCTGATGGACTTGGAGCTGGAGTGGGAACCGGAGTCGGAGGATGATGAGGAGGAGTGGGACAGGGAGGTGAAAGGGCTAGCAGGAGAGGTAGAGGAGAACAGAGAAAAGGAATCAGAGTCTGGAGGGTTGGGTGACATGGAGGGGTCAGAGGGACCAGAAATGGAGGGTCAGAGAACATAGAGATGTCAGATAAGGAGTAATGTTCTTGAGTAGATAGATTAATAATGAATTGTTTTCTTAGAACTGTGTGAAGTCAAGAATCAGCAAGCAGTAAAGGTCTGGGCTCTTAGATCCCTGTCCACCTCAGATCTAGGTCTACCTCAGGACTTCAAACCATATACCTCGGGCCTCTGGCCTCGGCGTACTTCGGTCACATTCGGTCACACCCCCTTGTTGTAGTCTATCATTTCTATGTCTTGTTATTCTTAGTACATTCCACCCTGCCAGTATGTCATGTGACCTTTCGGTCACCCTCTCCCCGATCCCTGTTGCACACATTAGTATATAAGTTCACTCCCCACATGTATGCTACTCAGTTCTGATATCAACAAAGTATTCCCCCTAAGCCAAAGCTCTATTCTGTGATTGGCCCTCAGGCCCCTCTGATCCAAAATACAGGGACAGACAGCCACGTGGGCACAACATCAATAAGTTGAAGCCAAGTCCCTCCAACCTGCACTCACTCGGCCTCAGCCGAGTATCTTGGTACCACCCATCAGTACGCACCTTAACAGTATATCAGAACTCCTACGTTTGGCTGTTACATTATGCCCATCACAACCAGATCCTCAGTACGCAATGCTAGCAGACTGACTCCAACCATACAGTCTCACAGAGCAAGGACAGAATCCGTTCCACCCCAGGAAAACCCCCCATTCCGTAACCATTATCAGAATCCATTGCCAGGCCTAGCACGTTGAGTTGCTCCCTGAGGCCCCATCGAAGATATAGTAGATGAGGGCTCCAAGGAACTGCAAGGACGTTCAGAAGCATCCCAGAACCCCAGAGATGGTGACCCAAGCGATCCCTCCAACCCCAATTGTTATAATTACATAGCAAATACCAGCCCCATTACTTATCTCACATCTCCCCCGTTCCTTACACATATATCCATATCCTACATCACATAGTTACATGTAACGTAGGTAATTTCTTCACTCCACTTGACCGCTCCGCTCCACTTCCGTGCCCAAGCCAAGCCTATACACCACTATCGCCATCTTTTATTTAATACATCACGGGTTCTGTCCCTGCATCCCAACATAGCTAGTCTAGACACATGTATATAGCTAGCTATTTCTCAAACAAAAAAGACCACTACTTCTTATTATCTCTTTCACCTGCGTTGCGCAAGTGCCGAACCCGCTAAATTAGTCCATACACTCCCTTTGAGGAAGTGTAGTGTTAGTGGACACCATTGATTACTTCAAGGGATTGCTTCCCCATATATCCACCAATATACATACGTACCTCAATTACATACGAATGCGAACTGAACTCATCACATCCCCAGGCCCAACAACTCGGGCTGTCACCTACGTCACTTGAATATCAGAACCACACAGTATGCTCGAAACGACATCAACGCAATTTTATAACACCAATGACAGCACCACCAAAGGCATGGACAATGACCCCCCACCTGACCCTAATCCCAGGGATGGTCCTGTACTTCTGGACCAAGAGCCTGTCATGGTGTTTTTTATTGCAATGACTAGGCTTGCCGACACTGTCACTGATGGCAGGCAAGAACCCTTGAAAGCTAAGCTTTGGGAACCCGATCAGTTTGATGGTTTGGACCCGAAGAAACTCAGAGGCTTCTTACTTCAATGTAGGCCCATTTTCCATTCAAGGCCAAACTCGTTCCGAGACAAGTCAGCCAAGGTCAACTATGTTTTGTCTTTCTTGAAGGGTACGGCTCTTGACTACTTTGAGCCCTACCTGACCGATGCGAGAAACGAACCCAGCTGGTTACGCAACTTCGAGGCATTCACCGATGAACTCTACATTAATTTTGGTCCCTATGATCTCGAAGCCAACTCCGAGGTTGAACTCTAACAACTAGTTATGAAGGACAACCACAAGGCCACCCGTTTTTTCGTTGAATTCTACCGACTCACGTTGTTGCTTCAGCACAATGACCAGGCTCTCTACCGACGGGTATATATGGCACTCCGAAGAGAATCAAAGACAAGATGGTACATTTCAATAAACCCCGAGGCTTGGATGAGCTTCGCGGCCTCATTCAGAAAATCAACCAACAGTACTGGGAACGTCGATCTGAGCTCTCTTGCGAGAGTCACTCCGCCCCGAAACCTGAGGCCAAGAACAACAAAGCCAACCAAGCCAACCCTGCCCCCAACCGTTGGCCTCCGGCTGGCAACTCCAATGCCCAGCCCAAGTCCAACTCCAATCCGTCAAAGGAGAAGGACAAGCTGAAGGGGCGGACCAACCAGCAGCCTAAGAAACCCGACCTTATGTTAGATCCCTGAGATCTAACACCGAAGCTCCGAACCTTCGGACCTCCGAACTCCGAAGTAACTATTATGTTCCGTTTTAGTTCTTGTTGTTTGCCTATTAAAGTATAATTTCATTGACAACCCAAGTAGGATACTTGTACCTCTCCCGATCCGAACCTCCGACCCTATTCCGAACTCCACTTGTTATACGCCTCTTATATCCTTCTTGTTATATGTTCTTAGGATACAATTAGCTTACGAGGTATTAATAGTCCTCCAAACTTGTATCCAGTTCTTTAGTTCGAATATCGACTTATTTCCTCGTTACCACCTCCAGTCTTCTTGCATTCCTCTCTAGTTAGATACTATTATTTGATACCTCCGAGTCCGAACCTCTAGTCAGCCTCCGAACCTCCAAACCTCCGATCTCCAAAATTAGGGATCAAACGATAGTGGGTGGCGCAACCCATAAGTTGAAGCC
>QFFB01022338.1:0-14413 GCA_003316465.1 Ramaria cf. rubripermanens
GGCTGTGCATCATCTTGGAAAAACACTGAATCTCCGATGGCATATGATTTCGAAAGATAGGGATATGACTTCTTCATCGAGAGCCGTGCTGCTTTAGGAGACTGGGGGTAAAGCATATGGTGAAGCTCGGCTTGTCTTTGAATGTCTTCCGAATCGAGTGACCATCGTGATAGTGCCGACGATGCTGGCGGTTCGAAGGTCTGAAGGGGAATAAGGTCTGAAGCTGTGCTGGTGATCGGCATGGGGATAACAATGAACTGATAATCGATGGGGTATGGCTGAGTCGACTGGCTGGGCTGAACTGAGATGATGGAATAAGCTGAGATGAAATAGACGCGTGTGGAGCTTAGAGTTTTTAAAGGCTCCTCGGAGTTTGAAGCTTTTAGATGCGTTTCGTTCAATTTTCCTTCACCGGGAGGGTCGTTCAGAGTGTAATACTGCCCAATACCCAATCAATCAACAGATTGTAGCAGGTGATCCAGTTGTGTCTGAGAACTGCCAAAATGGACGTATCTAAGGGGGTGATATAGAAATCTACAGAATGGGTGTGACCATGGGGGAATTGGATCGGTATAACTACCGATTTGGTGATTATAGAGTTTGTACTACCGTCAAATAGACGAAGTGGTATAGATGAAATAGACTGTGTTTTCAGACCATATTTACAAACAAAAGCAGAGTCAATGAAACAATGGGTAGAGCCAGAATCTACTAAAGCTTTGAAGGATACATGAGGGATAAGGTCGGAACATAAACTAACTACAAGAGATGTAGACATAGAAAAAGCAGAAGCATTGAGTCTTACCTCCCTTTGCATGCAACCCGAGTCAACACAACCCTCAGAATGCACAGAGGCTGAAGGGTTGCTGACTATTTTTTTACCTCGGAGGCCTGGGCCTAATTTTCAGCTTTACCTTCAGAGGCCTGAGTGGCTTGTCCTCTCATGGACAATGGACACTCACACATGGCATGACCTCCCTTTCCGCAAAGCAGGCAGAGGTTATTGTCCATGCATCGCTGACATTCCTGTGGGGTAAGCTTGCCATATTTCCCGAGCTTATCCGTAAGGTCAGGTTTCTTAGGCTGCTGGTTGGCCTGCCCCTTCAGCTTGTCCTTCTCCTTGGACAGATTGGAGTTGGACTTGGGCTGGGCATTAGCATTGCCAGCCGGGGGCCAACAGTCAGGGGCAGGGTTGGCTTGGTTCACTTTGTTGTTCCTGGCCTTGGGTTTTGGGGCCAAGTGGCTCTTGCGAGAGAGCTCAGATTGAGGTTCCTGTGTGGGAATCATTTTAGTAGGAAGAAAATCATGAAAAAAAGCATTAAAATCATGTAAAACCAGTTTTTCCATTTTCCAGTAGCAAATACATGGAGCTGTTGGATGGGAAAACTATTGTTCAAACATCCCTCAATTTCTAGGCATTTTTTCGCCATTTATTTCGACCTCTCTGGCTCAAAAAAGCCTCACTCTGTTCGCTGCAGAGCCATGGACCCACCTGCGCCCATAACTCTGTTTCGGTGCTTCAAAATTCGAACTCCGCCCGGGCGGACCCTTCGAACCGGCGAACTGGATCCGAATTCAAACTCCGCCCGGACGAAGCCTCGAACGGCGATCCCGGCAAGAACACAAAAATAGCCACAACTCCGAGATAGCCGGCCTGCCCGACAACCAAGGCTATGCAGGGCAGTGCCAGGCTATATTTATAACTGTACAAACCTGCACAAAGCTGTACAAAGGCCAAAAAGAGGGTCCCTATTCTGCTGCAACCATTGGCCATATCCTAGGACCAAATAAGCCACAACCATGATGTCATGGTCATGAAACCTCCACAACCGAGACACCATGGTCATGGGACTGTCCAAGGCTGTGCAAAGCAGTGCAGGGCTGTGCAAACCAGAGGAGATGATTGGTTATCTATTCTTACTTTCCTCTGCACAAACAAGCCGCTATAGTTACGGGGTGGCACTGGATTGTGCAAATAGTTACGAATGACATCACTCGCCTAATAGATAGAAGAACCCCATTTTACGTAATCCTGTGTAACATACAATATAAAAGGAGGCCATCCTGCCCCTGGGATCAGCATCCAACTGATCTAGCAATCTAGCTTCTTCTATCCACAACTTGTCTATCTTACTAAGCTGCTAACCCCAGCTAGGGTCTTACAGTTGCTTTGCTGTATTGATTCTCAGTTAAGTAGTTGCTTTTCTACTTAGCCACCTAGCCTAACCCGCCAGGTGAAATTCTACAGGGTGAGGTTGACAATCAATTTTCTTGTCAATTAGCATCCCAATACCCGAGACGAACTGTTCAGTTGATTTTCCTGTCCAGTGACTTTCACAAGTTGAGTCAAGTCGCTTGCAAAAGCCACCTCATATACTGTCGCTCGTTTATTGTTGTGCATTGACAGATCATCGGGTCAATCCATCTACAAACTCTCCTATCAAGCACATTCCCCTCAATTCGGAATACGCTTGGACCCCAATAGTGTCCTAGAACCTACGAACCTTGGTTTATTACTCATTGCTGCTAAAAAACGCATCGTCTTCCAGTTGTATTAACTTGGACTAGTTATTACACGGATTTTGACCAAGGTAGAAATATTAAATTATTTCTGGAGTTGTGCTGCAGTAGTGTTTGCTATTCCAATAGTCTCGTAAACGACACATTCTGATAGATTGTGGAGTTAGCAATAACACCAAAGTCTTGAAGGGTTCCAAAACAGTTCCCAGTACCTTTGGTCAATTTTCTGAACAAGGTTGCAAAGCTCATCCAAGCCTAGGGTTTATCAAAATGTACCATCTTATCTTTGATTCTCTTCTGGAGTGCCATATACGCCCATTGGTAGAGAGCCTGGTTGTTGTGCTGAAGCAATGACATGAGTCAGTAGAATTCAATGAAAAAGCAGGTGGCCTTGTGATTGTCCTTCATAACCAGTTGTTCAAGTTCAACCTCAGTGTTGGCTTCAAGATCATAGGGACCAAAGTTGATGTAGAGTTTGTCGGTGAATGCCTCGAAGTTGCATAACCAGCCAGGTTCATTTCTCTCATCAGTTAGGTAGGGCTCAAAATAGTCAAGAGCTGTTCCCTTCAAGAAAGACAAAATGTAGTTGACCTTGGCTGACTCGTCTCAAAATGAGTTCAGCCTTCAATGAAAATTGAGCCTACACTGAAGTAAGAAGCCTCTGAGTTTCTTGGGTCCAAACCATCAAACTGGTCAGGTTCCTGAAGCTTAGCTTTCGAGGGTTCTTGCCTGCCATCAGTGACAGTGTCAGCAATTCTAGTCATTGCATTAAAAAACACCATGACAGGCTCTTGGTCTGGAAGTGCAGGACCTTCCCTAGGATTAGGGTCAGGTGGGGGGTCATTGTCCATGCCTTCAGCTGTGCTGTCATCAGGGTCAGAGGGATCGTCCAGGTCACCATCTCCAGGGTTCCAGGATGCTTCCGAATGTCCTTGCGGTTCCTTGGAGCCCTCATCTACTATATCTTTGATGTGGCCTCAGGGAGCAACTTGACATGCTGGGCCTGGCAACGGATTTTGATAATGGTTACAGAATGGGGGGTTTTCCTGGGGTGGAACAGATTCTGTCCTTGCTCTGCAAGACTGGATGGTTGGAGTCAGTCTGCTAGCATTGCGTACTACAGATCTGGTTGTGATGGGCATAATGTAACAGCCGAACATAGGAGTTCTGATATACTGTTAAGGTTACATACTGACAGGTGGTACCAAGATACTCAGCCAAAGGCCAAGAGAGACCAGGTCAGAGGGACTTGGCTTCAACTTATTAGTGTTGCACCCGTGTGGCTGTCTGTCCCTGTATTTTGGACTGGGGCCCAAAGGCCATCTCATGGAGTAGGGCATAGGCTTAGGGGGGATACTTTGTCAATATCAGAACTGAGTAGCATACATGAGGAGAATGAACTTATATACTAGTGTGAGGGTATGGGGATCAGGGAGAGGGTGACCAAGGGGTCATGTGATACAGGCAGGGTAGAATGTACTAATAATAAAATGAGTAAGTATAACATATTATAACCGAGGTGTGACCAAGTGTGACCGAAGCACGCCAAGGCCAGAGGCCAGAGGTACATGGTCCAAAGTCCCAAGGTATGCCAAGATCCAAGGTGGACGGGGATCTAACACAATGTCATCACAGATGCACTCTCCTGTGGACTTTTTCATATCACAACCCCAACTCCACCCTAACCTCCACATCAGGTCCTTCAACCCTCCTCCAGATGCATTGGGAGCTGATCAATGATGCCAATTCCCATTAGGCAACCACATTGCACTGCCTAGTCATATATATAAATAACTCAACTGGGATTGTGCCATTGCTCTTGGTCATACAATTGAGTCATCCACTCTTCTGACCTACAACTCACACCTCCAATCTTATCTCAGCTTCTGCAAACTACACAATTTCCCCATTGAACCAACCCCAGATATGCTCAGTTTCTATGTCATCTACATGACACACCATACCAAGCCCAGTTCCATCACTTCCTATTTATCAGGCATTTGCAATATACTCCAACCACACTTCCCCAATGTTTGCACTTTGCACTGTGCTCCACTCCCATTATTATGAAGTCTCCGGTGGGACCTCACTATGTGCCGGTATTCACCTACTAACCCATGCTGGTGCATCACACTAAGTTGCCTCCAATAAAATATCGAAGAGGGAATAGAAGATTCAAAGAAGGAAAAACTCAGTGTGCATTAACTCAAGTGCATAACCAGTCTCAACAACATGAGGGATGGGCTGAAACTGTATGAGATTGAACTAGCTAAGACTCTAGCTACTTATACAGTGTTAGAAAGGGGCCAGAGCCCCTGAAACACTGGATCATGTCACCAGTGATATCTAGGTGACATGAGTGTGACAAGGTGTAACAGAGAATAGTGTCAAGATTGGAATTTAGGGCAAAGATAGAATGTTAGTGTAATTCCAACATGGGCCTACAGTCATAGTGAATAACCCAAGAGTAGTATGCAATAAATTGCACACGTCCTCGAGGAAAGGTCACCCCAGTTCAGGTGTTCCTTTCACTGATCCAAACACTCCTGCAAAGTGCTGCAAATAGCAGTCTCAGCAATGCTCCCAAAGGGGTGTAGCGAATAAGATCAAAGGTTCGAGCTTATCGTGAGGCACAACTACTGATGAGGGAGGAGGTCATTCCACTATGGTTTGTTCTACTAGTGAGGACTCAAATAATGAGGTAGACGTATGATAATTGAACTAGGGAATTATACATGTGGAATCGAAATACTTATAGTAAAGAGTGAATGCAGGGGGGGATGGATTGAGAGGGGTGAGAACACCATGGAGTTTAGGGTATGAATTATGACACAGACCCAGGGTCAAACCACCTTCATGGGGCACGGCGATGGATGGGGTCTGGGAGTGAAACCCATCAGTTACACTGGACTTCTACTCATCCTTGGTGACCCTGCATACTGCAAGGGGACTGCGAATGATGCAAAACGAGGGTGAAGGATTGTGGTACAATGGCAAAGATCCTGTTCGGTAACAGGCGAATAGGAGTGAGGTCAACAACGGAGGCCTTGCCAATCTTGGTGTGATGGAAGGACACTAGGGAGGTCGACAGAATTCACTGAACTCAGGATAGGGAAAATAGCGTCATGATAAATAGAAATAATCAACAAATAAAGAAAAATGGTAGAAATACTGGGAAAATTACCATAACATCCTCCATTTCATAACAGCCTCAAGCAGGCTCATCACAATTTACAACATGTGAATGCATATACAATCCATGTGCTCTGCATTATAAATAACAAAAATAATGAAAATACAGAAATAAAGAAATAATTAAGCTACTGTATAGTTCTGCTACAAAAATATTTTTGCTGTTCTTTCATGCATGTAAGAGCATGCAACCTATCCTGCTACTGCCACCCCTACCACTTCCACCTCAACTGATGACAGCCACATATTGTGAAGCATATCACCACCAATATGGCAACTACCAAGCATGCAAGGGCTCTACAGCCCTTGAGAATTGAGGCAGAATCATGCAGATAATATGTTGAGTGGCACAGTCATCAATTATCCTAACTTTCTCATGGACTTTGCACTATATATAGTACACCAACTGTGCATGCCATCATACTATTTTCCATACAGCCACATCCCATTCTCTATTTCTGAACAGCACACCTGAACATCACTATGCTCCACCAGCTCCTGCTCTTGCCCACACTGTCCTTTTACAACCACATGTGCTGAGTCTGCTGGTTTACCCATATATAAATCAGTTTATAAAAGAAAATCTGATCATTATAGAGACAACAATGAGGTACAGCACTGGAGGAGATAGAATGGACATATATCTTGAAGACTCAGAGGCATAATCAGGATGATGGTCAATGATGGTCTGGGTCAGACTGTGATTATAATAATCTGGTTTAAGGTTAGTGGTGCCACACTATGACAAACTCAGTAGCTAATGAACCTTTGTATTCCAGGATGGTAAACCAACTTTACAACTCTTACAAGGACAGACATCTCCCTGCTATCAGTTAAGTAACTTCCACATGGATCTTGAGCTTCTTGAATTGAAGCCCACACATCAGATGGATACCTGGATACCAGAAGGTGTCCAGATCACATATACACTCAATTCAGTGTATGTAGTTGAAAAAAATCAGAGGTGGCTTTACCATGTGTACCAAAGTCTCACCAATGTAGTTGAGGACTGCATAGGACTAAGGAAGAGTCAAAGTGTCAGAAAAATAAGGTGGTACAATGAGGGAGCAAGTGCAGGGCTTATGAGCTTGCCTCCCTGCTGAAATCATCATGGAATGGGACTGAAATCAAAGCTCCTCCTATGAAGTATAAATGAGAACAATCTCCCATCCATAGGCAAACATCAATGCCTAGGGTTGCTGAAGCTGTTAAAAGTTATGCTGAGGTGAGCAAGGATGTTGTACTTCAAAATGGTATACCTAGCAGGCAGCTGGTTGAGAAAAGGGACATGGTTCTGCATACTGCACTGTCCCCACCTGTCAAGGTCAACATTCTGGCAGTTAGCAAAAGTACACAAGTGATACAGAACCTACTATTATGATCCCCAAAGGACCATCTCTGGCCTGGAGACTAGACTATCAAAGAAATAGCAGATGGGTTCAACATGATCACTTGAGGATACACCTTGAAGTGCCCTCAGACACAGAAGGAATTGTTTCCAGAGATTTTCAGGTGGCCATATCACAAGGCCACATTGTACATAGTATGAAAAATGTGTAACAGTGCCAGTGACACATTGCACGATCACTTCTGTGGCTATGGGATAACCCACAAAGCACTTTGGGGCAAATCCATAATCACTCTGTTGAGTCTAATCTATTCTTTCTCACAAAGTGAACTCCAGTCCCTCTGTGAGTTCATTAATGAACATCTCAACATGGGTTTCATCTGTCTATATGTTACAGTACAGTACTTGTATACACACAAGTATGATGGTTGGCAAGATGGACTTCATAACAGCCTGTTAGTGCTGTGATAAACAGACAATATAAAATAATCATAAAATATATTTTAAATCCTCTTGATTTTAGTGCTAAAGGACGAAACTAATATTTTATGATTTTATTAGAAACTCCACCCAGATGAAGCCTTAAATAGTGATCCCAAAGTTATGGATGTACAACAAACCACTACTCTGAGATAGCTAGCCCTGCCCTAGCAACCAAGGCTATGCAGGGCAATGCTAGGCTATGTATAGCTGCACAAAGCTGTACAAAGCCATACAAAGTCCAAAAAGGAGGGTCCTGGTTTCACTGCAACTATTGGCTAGATCCTGGGACCAAACAAACTACAACCATGATGTCATGGTCATGGGACCTTCACAACTGAGACACCATAGTCATGGGGCAGAGCTGTGCAAGCCAGAGAGGATAATTAGTTGTCTATTCTTACTTTCTCCAGCACAACACATCACTATAGTTACAGGGTAACACTGGATTATACAGTTATATATGACATCACTTGCCTAATAGATAGAAGAACCCTATTTTATGTAATCCTGTGTAACATAAGGTGGCCATTCTGCTCTCTTGGATCAGTATCCAACTGATCTAGCAATCTAGCTTCTTCTATCCACAACTTGTCCATCTTACTAAGCTGCTAACCCCGGCTAGGGTCTTACAGTTGCTTTACTGTATTGAGTCTTAAGTATTTGCTTTTCTACTTAACCACCTAACCTAAAACACAAGGTGAAATTCTACAGGGTAAGGTTGACAATCAATTTTCTTGTCAATTAACATCCTAATACCCAAGACAAACTGTTCAGTTGATTTTCCTGTTCAGTGACTTTCACAAGTTGCAGTCAAGTTGCTTGCAAAAGCCACCTCACATACTATTGCTTGTTTATTGTTGTGCTTTGACAGATCATTGGGTCAATCCATCTACAAACTCTCCTACCAAGTACATTCCCCTTATTTTGAAATATGCTTAGTGTCCTAGAACCTACAAACCTTGGTTTATCATTCATTGCTGCTAAAAAATGCATCATCTTCCAGTTGTAATAATTTAGACTAGTCATTAATGGATTTCAACCAAGGTAGTAATATTAAATTATTTCTGAAGTTGTGCTGCAGCAATGTTTAATATTCCAATAGTCTTGTAAATGACATGTTCTGATAGATTGCAGTGTTAGCAATAACACCAAAGTCTTGAAGGGTTCCAAAACAGCTTACATTATGTAAGCACCAGGCCTCTAGAAGGGCACATATGAATGTATGATATAGCATCAAGAAGGCTACATGAAGACAATAGGACTTGCAGAATGTGAGTGTCAGGAGAACCCCATTCAGTGATCCATGGTCCTGGACCAATGATCCATAACAACCCCATTTAGCAATCCATAGCCCTGAACCAATGATCCACAACAATCCCATTTAGCAATCCACAGCCCTAGACCAACAATCCACAATATCTCCTCAGTGTGTGTGTGGACCCACAACACTCCATTACTGACCCAACATCCTCCTTCCTCTGCTCCCTATGAAATGTATGTAGTAAATTGTCCTTCACTAGTAGTTGGGAATACCTGACCTTTTCTCTTTGGATTTCCCCTCCTCTACTAGCTGTGTGACATATTCTCCACAGGTTTGAGGGTTGCCCTTATAAATAGCAGATTACCAGCTAGGAGGCTAAGAGAATATTATACCTTTTCCATATAGTGGTGGATGGATCACCCATTCATTATCCTGAATATAACATGAGTCTGTGTTGAGTTCACAGATATTACCCAGAACTTCAGAGGTCAGATGTCTGAAGGTCAGACTTTGAGAAGGTGCAAGGGGGGTGGGGACTTGGCTTCAACTTATGTGTTGCACCACACATTATCATTCAATCCTTAATCTCAGAGATTGGAGGTTCAGAGGTTGTCCAGAGGTTCAGACTTGGAGGTATATCTTGGAGGTATCTAACTACAGAGATATTGATGCAAGAAGACAAGAAGGTGGTAACAGGGAAATAAGTTGATATTTGAACTAAGGGACTGATACATGGTCAGAGGACTATTAATATGTTGTATCCTAATTGTATCCTAAGAGTGTAGAACAAGACATAAGAATTGTCAGGGTTTCCTCATTTACTCTTCTTAATCCTTATAACCCATCTCTTACTATCATGTCTCTATCCTTTCCCCTGTCACTCCCTTCTCTCTATTTCTTGATTTCTACCTAGTTAGAAAAGCAATTGCTTTGATAACATAATTAGCACCCATAGTTAGTTTGCTTCCATGCCAGCACAGACTCCTTATCCTGATCTATGAGGATAATATTACACTGGCTTGCTACCTATATTGTATTAGAACCATATTCAGACTAAGATCTAATAGTCACTCACTCTGTCATCAAGTTCCCTCACAAAATTTGAATAACAAATGACATATGGAATCAGATCAGAGGTTCAGTTGGATCAAGATACAAGTATTCTAACTTGCATTATACTTTAAGAAGGATATAACAAGAACTAGAATGGAACACAATAGTTACTTTGGAGTTCAGAACTCTGGAGGTCTAATGTTAGATCTCGGGGATATAACAGTCTGTATATGTCATTTTGGTCTTTTTATTTGGTCCTCCAAGTTGCCAACAACAGTTAAAACCAAATGCTTAGAAAAAATTTCTCAGGCATATTTAAGTCCAGATGGATGTTTGTGTACACGTTGACATTCGCTGTTGCCAGCCTGAGAAACTTTTAATAATCACTTGGAGTTATTTGTTGTTGGCAACTCAGAGGATCAAATAAAAGCCACAAAATGATGTATATAGACTCAATCAGTGACTTGAAAGTTGAAATATGGGGTAAACAGACTCTCATATAGGACCCTATAATCTCATAGAATCATTTAAATATGTTGCATCCATCATGTTTGCAAAAAAAAATCTATATTTTATATGTGTCCCGAGACCAGTAAATCAAGAAGGGACAAGGTCTCATGACAGGTCTCAGACTCTGCTCACAAGTTGATCTGGACAAATGCCTTTGTCCATTTTTTCTGGATAAGACATGTGATCATCAAGTGCATTTCACACTTTGACCTCCACATCATTTCTTGCATTGCCCACCTGTGGTTGCCATCCACATTCCTGTTATGTTTCTAGTATATAGAGCTTATGTTTTTCTTCTCTGCTCCTCATGTCTCATCTCCCTCACATCTCACACTCAATAGGTACATACTTCACATCACATCTCCCTCACATCTCACACTCAATAGGTACATACTTCCCTCCTATGTTTCACATCACATCTCCCTCACATCTCATGCCTGATAATCATCAAGACTTGAGTCACTTGTTTTTCTTTGCAGTTTCCTGTCTAGCTGTGTATGTCCATATTTGGATGCAGTCAAGTAGCCATTCCTCATCCTACCAAGACTTGCAGCTCAAAACATGTCACAGACACCACTATTCTACCAACACCCTCTTCTCCTTCCTCACCTCATGCCATGTCTGCTATACAAAGCACACCTGATGTTGATGCTGGCCCTTCCACACCTTTAACTCAAAGTAAGGCCACAGTTCAGAAAGAAGCTTATTTGCCTTCAAATGATGAGAACCCTGTACTTAAATTTCTTGCTGAAGCTCTGGGTGCTCTCTTGCAAGGACAGAGTCTGCAGCAATCTGCTATAGTGGCACAACAAAAGGACCTCCATAAGCAGCTGCACCTTCAACATGAGGAGAACTAATGCTTGCTTGGACAAATCTGCAGCACAGCCCCCTGCCTCTATCTCATCCATGCAAACTAGCCAGCCCTTGTCATCTTCAGTATCTCCTCCCTCTCTCCACAAAGCCACTTCTCAGCAGCAGCCCTCAGTCCAAATCCCTTCATCTCACATCCCATCTGTGCAGCAGCCATTGCATTAAGCTCACCTGTTCATGCCATCCCCAATGGTAAATACTAGTGCTGGTATATCATCTTTGCAGTCTTTTTTTCCCAGACATTGAGGAAGCCTGTTAAGACCGGGTCTTCATGTGGGACCTCAGGGGAGCTTGGACCGAGCTTGGCCGAGGAGTACTAGGGAGGGCTGGGCTTCAGCTTGTGTGCTGCGCCATCCACTATTACACGTGCCCTGGATTTCGGACGGAGATCAGGACCAGAGGAGCGGAGGGACTAAGAGGAATTGGAGCAAGAAACTCGTAAAGGGTTCGAAGGGTATCTAGTTGGATTTCTGACTGAAGAGCGAAGTACATACAGAGTGAGACTTATATACCGATAACAGAGGAAACAGGGTCAGACAGAACTAACTAAGGGAATCAAAGGAGTTTGGGGACGGAGTACAGGGAACGGGCTCGGGCTCGGGCTCGGACTACTTCAGGATGGGCTCGGATAAGGTCGGGCTCGGGGTATGGGCTCGGAACGGGGTTAGTTGCTGAATATGGTTGCTGGAGATCCGCGAGGAACCGGATCATAACAAAGCCATCCTTCTGGCAATTGGGCATCATACCTTCTAGCCAGGCCTTCTTTTCAAACTGGATGCCCAGATATAGGAAAAGTCTGCAGCTACCACTCTTGACTTTGAAAATGGTGCCTTGGTTCAGCATGACAAAGATCCTTCCCAAAGGACTACTCATCCTGGGGTGCCCTATATTACCCCCTCCTCCACTATTTCAGCATCCTGTCATGAACTAGTTTATTCCACCATAATGCTAAGCATCTAAGAAGAACCATTTCCTCAATTGTCTCATCAGATGACCAACATCTTTCCATACCCTGAGCTGAGCCATCATCTCCATCATCACTTGTGCATCCACTTTATCACTCCCCATATAGATGCTGCCCATCATTTGGGCTCCATCACCCACCCACATCAGGCAGCAATATGGCACAACTAGCACAGGTAGCATGGAGTGGGAAAGCATTGATCTCCACAAACTCTTCTTCAATCCCAACTCAGGACAGGTTGAGTTACCAGTGCATTACATCTCCAATGTATGTGAAGACAAGCAAAGCATGGAGATTGTGTTAAGTTCATGGACGTTACCTGGAACTTCAGAGATTGGATGTTCAGAGGTCGGGCTTCAAAGGTGTGCAAGGGGGGTAGGGACTTGGCTTTGACTTATAGATTGCACCACCCACTATCATTTGATCCCTAATTTCAAAGATTCAGAGGTCAGAGGTTGTCTAGAGGTTTGGACTCAAAGTATCATTATTAGTATCTAACTATAGAGATAATGATGTGAGGAGAATGAGAGGTTGGTAATAGGGAAATTAGTTAATATATGAACTAGAGAATGGATACAAGATTAGAGGACTATTAATACCTCATGTCCTAATTGTATCCTAAGAACATATAACAAGAAAGACATAGGTATAGAACAAGAAGGATATAAGAGTCATATAACAAGTGGGGTTCGGAATTGTATCAGAGGTTTGGATCAAGCAAGGTACAAGTATTCTACTTTGGGTCATGAATAAGGATTATATTTTAAGGGCATATAAAAAAGACTGAAATGGAATATAATATTTACTTCATAGTCTGGAGGTTTGGAGGTTCAGAACCTTGGTGTTAGATCTCAGGGATCTAACAGACTGAGATATTGGAAAGTTGTCATGATCCAGTTCCTCACAGATCTCCAGTAACCATCCTTGGTAATTAACCCTGTCCTGAGCCCCCTACCCCAAGCCCAACCTTATACAAGCCTCCTCAAAGTAGTCCAAGCCCAACCCCCATTCACTATATCCTGCTTCCCCAAACCCCATTCCTTACCCTTCCCCAAGCTTCATCTTGATCCCCTTAGTTAGTTTATATCCAACCCTATTCCCCGTTATCTGTATATAAGTCTCACCTGCATATACCTCACTCTTCAGTCAGAAATCAACCTAAATACCCTTGAACCACTTGTTAACTTCTACAAAACTCCTCTTATCCCTTGTACTCCTCTTGTCCAAACCTTGCTTCAAAGTTAAGGGCACATACAATAGTGGATGGTGCAGTATATAAGCTGAAGCCCCACCCTTACCCTTACCATCCTCTGCCTGAGCTCAGTACAAGCTTGCTCCAAGGTCCCAGATGTAGATGTCATGACTGCTGTTCTTCACATCCCAAGCCCAGTGAATCACATCGATCTTCCTGGCATCCGTCGAGCATGCTGATACTGGCAAGGTTTCCAGTCTCTCCCACTCCTATTCGCTGGTTGCCAAACATTATGTCCACCATCATGTCAGGATACTTCACCCCCATTTCACATCATTTTGCACCCACCCTGCAGCGTGCAGGGCCACTAAGTGAGAGTAGAAGTCCGGTCTAGCCAACAGGTTTCACGAATAGATCCCATCAGCCATCTTGCCCCATGAAGGTGTAGTTTGACCCTTACTCCATGTCATAATCTATGCCACGACTCCAGTGTTCTAACCCCTCTTGGTCTGTCCCCCCCTGCATTCACTTTTTACTATAAGTACTTCAATTCCACCTGTATAATTCCCTAGTTCAATTATCATACATTTACCTTGTTATTTGACTCCTCACTAGTAGAAAAAACCTTAGTACAATGTTCCACTGCCTCATTGGCCACTGTCTCTATTGGTGAGCTCGAACCTTTGATCTTATTCACTACGCCCCTTTAGGGGCATCACTGAGACTGCTATTCGCAGCACTTCTCAGGAGTGTTTGGATCAGCAAAAGGAACATCTGAACTGGGGTGACCTTTCCCTGAGAATGTGCCCGATTCATTGCATACTACTCATGGGTTATTCACTACAACTGTAGGCCCATGTTGGGATTACACTGACATTATATCTTTACTCCAAAATCCGATCTTGACAGTAGACCCCAGTCTTAACAAGAGTGGCATCAGCTCCCCTTATGACCCTTATCACTTTGACTACTCCCTGCATCCTCCTCAACCTTCTAATCCTACACCACCTCCTTTGATCA
>QFFB01022350.1:0-20011 GCA_003316465.1 Ramaria cf. rubripermanens
GTTAAAGCCATAATTAAAGCCAAAGGTGGCTATACTAAGTACTAAACACTATTTATAATTGTCAGCCAAAAAACCGTTTCAATGATATGACTGAATTACAAATTATGTATCTCCTGGAAATATGAATGAATAAATATGGTTGATGGCACAATTTCAAGCCAAGATAGATTACTATTGTCAGTAATATTTACAAGAATTTAAATATTTTATTTCCCAGCTTATAGTGCTATTGTATTGAAATCAGGAAACATTGAAACAGTTTTTTGAGCCACTGTAGTACCTGGAACTTACCTTGTGAGCATGCGTGATAAATTCAATCTATGTGTACACATTATGACATGTACTTAGATATAATGACATGAGCAAAGCAAAAGCAATATTTTTTTTTTACTTTTTTGTAAGTGCACACAGTCAAGATATACATTTATAACAATTTTTTTTATTGATATTAGGTCTAATTAATTTAAGGCTTGTATACCAAGTGAGAAAAACTATTAGTGAGTGAGTATGGGTTATAGCAAGAGAGAGTGAAAGTTTTAGTGAGAGTAAAAAGTGTTAGTGAAAGTAAGCAAAGGTGTTAGTGAATGTGAGCAAAGGTATTAGTGAATGTGAGCAAAGGTATTAGTGAATGTGAGCAAAGGTATTAGTAAAAGTAAGCAAGGTGTTAATGAATGTGAGCAAAGGTGTTAGTGAATATGCCAATTAAAGCAAAGCCAAAGAAAAGGTATGCATTAGAGTCCCTATGGTGTGCTGGATGTGTTTGGGACATCATCCATTCCATGCTGGAGATCCTGCAAGGCGGCTCCCTTGCAGTCAACCTGGCATTCAAAACTCTCTGTGGGGCTGTATTCTTCATCACTAACAGTTAGCCAGCGTGGTGGATTGGCATACCCATCAAGGGAATTGTTATCTCCAACTTTGGTAACCTTAAGTGGTGTGTGGTAAAAGAAATAGAAGAAAAAACATACCAATATTAGTGTGTGGTGAGAGGCTTGACTTAACTGAGCATGATGAGACCTGGTAAGCTTTGTGCCAAGTGAAGTGCTGATGATCAGCATCTGATTGATCACTCTGCTGCTTTACCGTAACTTTGCTCTTTCCTTTGTGCTTCAATGCCATTGCCTCCAGAATCTCCACAATGCTAGTGACTGAAGCATGTGTCACTAAAGAGCGTAAGCTGGGGAAACTTCACACAGCTTAAGACTTACTGAAGAACAATTTACTCTCCTGCCACCCTTTGCTCTTGCCTCCCCTTTGTGCTAAGGAATTCATACATGTCTGGGTGGTCGTGACTAAATTGAAGCTGTCCATGGTGTGCTTTAAGCAACCACCAGGGGGGGATATTTTGGTTGAACAAAATGCCTTCATGGCTGAACATGTCAGGCAACATGCATTGTAACCACTCATCAACTTGAGAGGAATCCCAGTCGTTTTCGAAAACCAGGTCTCCAGATTTTTTGCCTACCTTTGTGAACCCACAGGTAATGAGCATGTCCCTTTGCTCCCTTTGCTCCCTTTGCTGAGCATTGGGTGCTTGATCATCCATCAGCTTGCAATCGGACTGAAGAGTTGACAGGTTAATAATTGTACTAGGTAGGGTAAGATGAGAAAAACTTACATCAAATCCATAAAGAATCATAAGAAGTTTGCGGAGGCTGGTCTTCATAGCAGCTTGAGTAACACATTCCCAGGGTGAACTCCAAAGGTCATGTGATACGTCTATGAGCACCCATGCTTTGTCACTATTTATCAGGCTGAGTTACAGTGAACTCCAGAGGTCATGGGATGTATCTACAAGCACCCATTTGTCTTATGATATGTGTGGTTTGTTTATATGATTGGAGAATATAATTCAAGCTTCAAGTGAAGCTGAATCAAGCAGAGGTCTGTTATGAGAGAGAATTTCAAGTAAACTGCAATATATGCTAGTTATCTTGACTACTACTTTAACTAAGAACTTCAGATAACTTGTGTGGGGTGAGTATTGTTACTACTGAAATAATTGTACATGATTTGAACTATTTAACTACTTCTGACTGACACAATGAATATTTCTAGGATTGCTTATGTAATGTGATGGCAGGGATGGAGGCACAGTAAGTAATGAACAAAAGACTAATTATATGAGATGGGGGGTGTGACATAGGTGGTAGTGAACGTAAAGCATAAACTGACACTGACATTGAAGAAACACATTTGCTACTTGTCCCACATGCGGTGATGGTGATGTAGGGATGTCTCGAGATGACACACATCTAAAATTAGATATGAGGTGTCTATATGATGTTTGTATGTATGGGGTAGATCGATCGGTATTGGACCAGGATAGTGATGTTGCTTCGACATATATGTACATTGACATTGATGATTAGGTTGATGTTTGTGATGGATATGGCGTCATGGGCTCAGTCCTGTATATGTTCAGTCTTGGTGATGGGTGTTGACCAGGATAGGGGTAGGGGTTAATATAGATCATAGCAAGGCTATCTGTAGATAATATCCTAGTGATAGAATGCTGGGATCCATCAGTATTTGTCATTAATAGATGATTTACCTATATCTTTTATTTATCTTCATAACAATTTAGACTTCTTTCACTGTAACTCAGCCTGGGAACATGTTACTCATCCTTTGGAGTTGCATGCAATCAGCAACTCAAAAGTTGAAATCCAAGGTAACCAGACTCTTGTGTAGGACCCTATAAATATCATAGAATCATTTAAATATGTTGCATCCATCATATTAGTGAAAAAAATCTATATTTTTATGTGTCCTGAGGCACTAAATCACTGTTTATAACTGTTAGATCCCTGAGATCTAACACCGAGACTCTGAACCTTCGGACCTCCGAACTCTGAAGTAACTATTATGTTCCGTTTTAGTTCTTGTTGTTTGCTTCTTAAAGTATAATTCTCATTCATGACCCAAAGTAGAATACTTGTACCTTGCTTGATCCAAACCTCCAAACCTATTCCAAACTCCACTTGTTATGCACCTCTTATGTCCTTCTTGTAAAATAATGCAGGGTCGAGTGTTGAAGATATTTATGTGATAGGGGATTAAGTCTGGAGAAGCAGGAGGTGCATAATGGAGAATAAATTGATGATAGAACAGATGGATCCTAGCCCTCGACTCAGGGTTAGACAATGGATGAGATACTGAAAAACTCAAGTAAAATGTTGTGATAAAGAAAATAATATCAAAATTATTACAAAAATATCTCTATCATTTTATTCTTAGTCCTAGAAGACTAATGCAGAACATGGACGAGTTATTTGGATTTTATCTATAGGATAAAAGGTCTATAACATTTCAGAAAGTATTGGACCATTCACTGGCCCTTTAATGCCCATACGTCGCTGGATCGAGACCGGATCGTGGATCAGATCACATATATCATTACCCCGCATGACCACTAGATCGGCTCGCTTACATAAGCACCAAACCTTCGGTGGAACAGGTATAACAAATATATTGTTACAGCATGGAGATTGCTGTATGGAGATTTTGGAACCCATGGAAATTAGAAGAAGTGATGTATCACATACACTCACTCAATTGGATACTCACGAAATAGGTCCAGAAAATAGTAATCTATATTAAAGGTTTTTCACAAGCTTATTCTGTTTTATTTTCTTCCATCCTTTTACCTATTAATTGCCATTGTGATTCATTAGAAATATTTTGCCCCAAACATCCTAGGTAGTATCCCTGTTCATCTGATGTTTCAACATGAGCAGGGGAATATTTGCTCCACCCTGACTGCATGCATGCATCTCTGTAACACAGCGGCAATTAAAAAGTTTTAACAGACTTAAAACAAGTGTTTATTCACGAGCTAAAATTTAAAGAATAATTTCCTGTTTTTACCTACTAGATACTTGAAATATAAATGTGAATTTAAATTTGTGTCAAATATTCAAGATTTGCCACATGTTTAATTGCTTCGATAAAACAACAAGTTTCTCAGGAGCGTAAAACAGGTGACTAAACTTAATATGGATTATAACTTCAAATGTTAACTGTGGTAAATGCATAATCAATCCAAAAAGTTTTACCATACAATTGGGGTTTTATAAGAAAGTTCAAGTTTTATTTTATGTTTATGTGATTGGATTACTCTTTAAGTTATGCTACACTATTTAACTGATTGCCCACTTCAGCACCCACTGACTGCCCACTGATTGCCCACTGGTTGCCCACTGACGGCCCACTGATGGCCCACTGACTGCCGGTGGCTGAAAGTTGACATCACCTCACCAAAAGAGTGCATTAGTCCTAGAAAATATCAGCATAGTCCACATTATAGCATTTAGGGCAGCTCACCAGAGACAGCATTAACACAACAACATAATCTGAGGAGAATGACCATCGGGCAAAGTGACATTTCACCCAATCCACTTCAACATGTTCCACATTAGGTGTCAGTGCAGTGGAATATAAACGGGCAGGAAAATGTGGATAATGTCTATATGGGTCAAGGGTCTGATTTGGCAATGGCAAGGGCGTTGTACAGCAAATGAAATTTTGCCGTCAATCTCAAAGATGTATTTGATAGAACCAGGCAGAGGGTGGATGCTTGTAGTACCATTCAGATAAAAGCAGATGAGACTGCTACCACAATGAGTAGATGATCGGGTATAAACAATCCAGCCAAATGGAAGCCAGGCTTGCAAAACAACTTGGGGCTGCTTCACCAGGTCTTGCAAATCAGAAGGAACAGGAACTGGTTTACCAGTCTTCCCCATTGTGTCTCCAGAGGGAATTGAACTGGAATATTCATCACGCCATGGTCCATAAGCTTTGTCAAAAAGGCTCTTGCACTCTTTAATTGCTGGTGGATAATTAGACTGTGCCAGCCATCGTCTAAGCTTTGCTGCCCTAAGAAATGATTGAAGCAAAGTCTCTTCAACTTGCCCTGTAACATGGATGAGCAAAGGAAACAACTCTACTTAGAGAAGAGTTAGGCTAACCAGGTGTATGATTACTACTAAGTTGTTGCAACTGCACAATGAGTCATTCAAAAGGGAAGCACCACCAGGAGCAAACAAGTCCAAAAAGTAGGAGAAAGTCATAGATGTGAAAAGCCATATGGTGGTTAGGCCGGTGCTTGGCATGAGGATGAATGTCTGTTAGATCCCCTACCTATCACATCAAAGAGTCATGGTACACAGCCGCATGCACTTCAGTCATAGTCCACTTGCATGCAATGCATACAGCTGAAACCAAAGCCATGGTGTGATCCAGGACACATTGGAACTTCATGCCTTCAGCCAAAGAAGAGTGGGCAGACCCTTCTCCCCACAGACTGACTAGGGCTAATGGAAGATACACCATGTACATGGTCCTCCACTCATCAGCCTTCATGGTGCCTGCACCAGCATCTCCAAAGTTTCCAGGGACAGAACCCAACCATGAAGGTGTTTCTGCAATTGCGATTACTTCTCTGATCTGCTGTATAATTGAGAGACTCGCAGTTTTTAATGGCAGGCACTGACCAGAATTCCAGGGCTGGCTTCGTCGCTACATTGGAAGGAATCAGAGGCACCCAAATTGATATACTCAGCAATACTCACCCATGTGATAATTTCATTGACCCAGTGTTTTTTACACATTTTTCCCCAGGGGTGATCACCATTCAAGCTGACACTAACAAACCTGAGACAACCTATAGTCTTTTGCATGAACTTTGCCTTTAAGTCATCCAAGGCAATGTTGAGTGGTGTGTCTTCGATCTGTATAGCCACAGTAAGAAGGGCATGGATGTCAGTTACTTTTTTGTTTTCCTTGGGTATCATTGTTTTAGGAGGGGAGCAAAATTCATAGGTGAATGCTGGCACAGCAATTGGTTGACTTAATGCAGAGGACATTGTCAAACTAAGCACCTCTCGCATGTGCTGTTGAGCAAGCCCTTCAAGAATGCAATGCATCGGATCCACAACAAGCTGATGTACTGGATCCCAGTAGGGTAGACGCCACAACTCTGACCAATGGACACCATGTTCTTTGAAAAGGTTGATTTGGTCCTTTGAATGTCATGCATTCTTCCATGCTTCTGCAAAACCTCATAGTTCAGTGCTGTTGCGCGGCTCCCATGCATGACAGTCTACTTGCCTTAAAGTTGATATATGGCTGCACTTGCATACAAAGCAGTATATATGAGTAGTTACAGGCATAAATTGGGCACTTTTGCAAGCAGCAGGAAGATCAGCAACAACAGCTGCAATGGCACAGCAAATCGTATGTCCATCCTCACATGAGGGGGTCCAAGAAAGATGATAACCTTTGTCTCATGCCACCACCATGTCATCAATGAGTGGTTTCAAATAGTTATTTGTCAACTCGAGGGGGGGTTCCTTTGGACCAGATATGAGACAGCAATGCATGTTTTCTGGCTTATAGCAGATGGTAATTGGCAGATTTAGACAAGCAGCCAAGATAAGACCAGTGGACTTGCTTGCACCATGAATACTTGTACCTTCAACATTGAAGAAATTGACATTGATCACGAAAAGGTACCATCCTTCATTTCCTCCATCAATAAACAAAGTGCCTGGTTCAGGACCCTCAAAAGTCCTCAAAAACCTTGCATCAAAAATGTCCTTAACATAGATTGGTGGAGGGTCATTGAGAGAAGCAATCAAATCTGTACATGCTGTATCCATGATACTCTCATGCTGAGAGATGAGTCCAGCCAGGTAGTCTGCAAAATGGTGGTAGACAAATGTCTTGATAGGTTTACTTCCATCCTGCCTTTGATTAATACGGTTCACCACATTCTGCTGATTAAGGTTTGGGTTTGTTTGCGCAGTGTTGGGGATATACAGGTGCAGTTGAGTCCACATTGAAATATGGTTTGTATGTAAAATAGCAAGCAGAGCAGACAGCATATACAGTGGTGAGCCTGTCAAGTTTAAATCTCAAAAGGGCATTTTCAATCAAGATTGGTATCTGGGAAAAGATGTTTTCTTGTGAAGGACTGAAAGATCCATCTTGGTTTTGACCAAGCAAAGACATAATCATTAAAAGAAGACCCATAATAAGATCACCAGCTCTCCAACCTACTCCAATCACTACATGGCAGACTACCCCGAGAAAGATTGCCACTTGGGCAATCTCATTGGAGCAATCAACTGGAAATTCATAATGATGATCTGTCAAGGTCTAACTAAGCACACATAAGGACTCAGGTGTATATTCAGTACTTACCACAGTCATAGCTCACTGGCTTGGGATCTGATCCAGGAATTGTCATTTTCTGCTCATGGAAACAAACATCCAAAGCATCTAAACAGGTATTGACCTGGTGTTTGCACTGAATGATGAATGGGGTCTGACAATGCACATTAGTCAATGTGAACTGCAGGCTAACCAACTTGGATTCCATGTTGGAAAGGCTCTGTTCAAAGGGCTCGCCAACAGGCTTTCCCAGCATGTAGTAACATGGGCATCAATATTGTTCAGGTGGTGTAATTATTGCCTACTTTTCTTCAAGTGATCACCCTTTGTCAATGTTAACTGTGAGACAGGTGCAGGTTGTGGCAGGGCCAG
This sequence comes from Ramaria cf. rubripermanens, assembly GCA_003316465.1. Lineage (NCBI taxonomy): Eukaryota > Fungi > Basidiomycota > Agaricomycetes > Gomphales > Gomphaceae > Ramaria > Ramaria cf. rubripermanens. Next base: position 7,552 of record QFFB01022350.1, read on the forward strand.
AATGTTCAGGGTGTTGCTTTCTGGGTGGTCAAGTCGACAGAGTGGAGAAGGAATAGGAAAGTGTGATGAGCTATTTGGCTGAATAGACAAAGCAGTGGAGGGGGTCTTTCCTTAGAGAGTAAGACGGTGAACCCCTGTCACTATATTATCCAACAGGAGAGACTGGGAAGTGTCAGGAAGAGCATAACTGCCAGCTTGGGGAGTGGACGAGCCCTCTCTTTGGAAAGTAAGACGGCGAACATTTTGAATAATATCATTCACCAGGAGAGATTGGGAATTATCAGGTAGGGTATCACTGTCAGCTTGGTAATCAGATCGGGAGGCCCAAAGGCGAAAGGTTAAGCATTGACATCAGGTCCTTCATCAAGAAGAGTCAGACCAAATAGCCTATCTGCCACATCATCCAGCTGTGTCTCTGCTGGAATCAGATAGTTTCTTTCATGCTGTACATGATTCAAATAGACCCTAATGTGATGGGCAGATGGCCAGACCATTCCTTGCACCTGCCCAGTATGATCTGTGCCACCCTGTGTAAGACATTCCATGCAACGACATAGGACTTCTGCAGGTCATTGACATGGCATAGCTAAATGAGGTTTACATGTAAACCATAAGGAGAGTATCTGGGAATCAACTGAAATATGTATTGGTATGGAAGGGATGGCGACTAAGATAGCTGTGGATAGAAGCAGCTATGGCAGGGAGAGATATAACCTTCATGTCATGTGAGTTTGCAATGTGAACATGAACTGGCAACAATATGTACAGTGTGGAGTATAGGGACAGAAATTGTGGGGAATACTAACAACAGCAGATGGCTTTGGGGGAACCTTGCTGTGTAGAACACTGGAAATGGTAGGAGTAAAGTGGGATGGGTTGCAAGAAGAGGTGTCGCTGTGGAACATTAGTGACAATGCAAAGAGTGTCAGAATTAGTCACCTGTGTAGAATGCTGGGGACAGTGGGAAGAGAGGAGGGATTAGTCACCTGCATAGAATGCTGGGGACAGTGAGACAAGAGCAGGTTGCCTGCATAGAATTCTGGGGCAGTGGGACGAGAGCAGGTTGCCTGCGTAGAATGCTGGGGACAGTGGGACGAGAGAAGAGATTAGTTGCCTGCATAGAACACTGGGGACAGTGGGACAAGAGCAGGATTGGTTACCTGCATAGAATGCTGGGGATGGTTGGAAGAGAGCAGGGATTGTTTGAACTCTGCTGGAGTCAGCATCTCACTGACTAAGCATTTTTTTTCCCATCCTCCACCTCACCCACATTTTATACTATTGAGTGGCTCCCTCTCAACAACTCCTGACCTAGCTTGCCCACATTCTATGCCAGTGAGCGACTGTTTTGGAACCCTTCAAGACTTTGGTGTTATTGCTAACACTTCAAGCTATCAGAACATGTCATATATGAGACTTATAGAATACTAGCACTGCTGCAGCACAACTCCAGAAATAATTTAATATTTGTACCTTGGTTGCAATCCATGCAATAACTAGTAAGTTATCACAGATGGAAGGCAATGCATTTCTTAGCAGCAATGTGTAATAAACTATTAGACTGTAGGTTCAAGGACACTTTCAGGGTTCAAGTGTATTCCAAAGAAAGAGGAATACACCTAGCAGGCGAGTTTATAAATGGACTGACCTGATAATCTGTCAGTGCACAGCAATAATGAGAGATGTAAGAGAAGTGTGTGTGAGGTAGCTTTTATAAGCAACTTGACTTGACTTGTGAAATATACTGAACAGGAAAATCAACTGATCAATAACTCTCAGGTATTGGAGTGCAACTGGCAAGACTATCAATTGTCAGACTCACTCTGTAGAATTTCACCTGGAGGATTAGTCCAAGTGGCCAAGCAGTAAAGCAACTACTTAACTGAGAATTAATACACTAAGTAAGTGTAAGAACCCTAGCTGGGGTTAGCAGCTTAGTAAGATGTGCAAGTCACACAAGTTATGTAAAATAGAAGATGGTTGAATTGATTGTCTCCAAGGCAGGCAAAAGGCCTCCTTTTATATCATATTGTACAGGGGTTTAGATAAGCAGGTAGAATCTTCTATCTATTAATAGAACAGGGGAAGAAGCTAGTGGAAGCTGGAAGAAAGATCTAGGGGTTTCTGACAGTTTCCAGGGAGTTCCACTGTCTTCTGTCAAGTTCAGGGGAATTCCCAACCAATCAGGGCCCTTCCACACTAATGACACATTGCACAGCCTCAAATGTCTCAGCATCATGTGTTAAGGTCAGGTAGACCCGTCTTACCAAGATTTGCCTGATTTGGTTAAGTGGTTATGGCTCCACAACCATTTAGTCCAAGTTTGGTAATTTATTCAGACTCAGTGGCTGAGTCTGAAGGAGCCATGACTTTGGGGCTGTGGGAGCATGTTGTGTTGATGTTGCATAGTGTAACAGCATGGTTGGATCTAGCTTTCCATCAGCAAGACTGAGACTCTTAATCTGTGAAACAAATGCGAGGTCAAATGTCGGGTACATTATAGTGATAGGGGAAAAGCTCGAAAGGTAATAAGACTTGATAAAATAACCCAACTTATAACTCGAAGTTGGGAACTCATGATGTTAGATAGACTCAAAGATTTAGTTAAACTCAAAAGGAAAATGGGCGTAAGAAAGTAAAGATTGTTGTATTGTTAAACTGTCTGCCTTGTACTAATATACTAGGAGATAGATAGGAGTCAAAGGGGAAAAATAATAACACATGTGATACTAGAGCCCCTGGCTCTCTAAGGTAAGGAAATGGTTCAAGTCTGCTGTGCACATGGACTCGAAGGTAGAATGAAGATCTGATCAGTATAAGTAATAATAAAATAAAAATCTACACTTAGAAAGTGCCTTGACTTGATTTACTACACATATATGCACCTTGAATAAACTGTACGCACTGTTGTGTGCCTCGACTTGTGTCCGGCTTTGACTTTGTTAGCTCAGTGTTACACATGAGAGCACCTCAGATTGATGAATGAAGAAAAGGAAGATGAATAGAATGTTTAATATGAAGGCAGTGATGTCCATGATAGAAGTCTGAATGAGAAATAATGAATAAAATGGAAAAAGGTGGATAGAACAAAGATAATGATGTAAATAGAGAGTCCATGGAAAATAAAAGAAAATAAAGTCAAAAGATTGTCCTTAGTGTTACTGTTTATAACACTCCCCCTCAAGCTTCACGCATTCCTAGCAGTTCTAGGATGTGGAGATGCTTACATGGCAATAGTGGCTTCATGAGTACGTCCGTGGGATTGTCGATGGCAGGAACATATTGCAATGAAATGTTACCTGTGGTGACTTGTTCCCTCATGTAATGATAGTGAATGTCAATGTGTTTAGTGCAGCTGTTACTGACATTGTCTTCAGAGAAGGAAATGAAAGATTGATTGTTGGTGAGGATGGGGATGGGGATGATGTCGTGTTTAAAGTCATTCGCCAATCTGACAAGCCAGATTCCTTCTGCAGTCATGAATGATCCTGTAACAAGTTCCGACTCCATTGAGGATCTACTGACAAGTCTTTGTTTCTTGGATGCCCATGAAATTGGTGAACCATTGAATAAAAAGATCCAGCCAGTCGTTGACTCCCTATCATTGCGATCGCCAGCAAAGTCAGCATCTGTATATCCCACTAGGTTTCACGCATATCCCTGCGTTCCCACTCCCCCTCCTTGGTACAAGATTCCATAATCTCTCGTATTAAGCAAATAACATAGAATTCGACTTGCGGCTTCCCAGTGAGTGACATTGCAATTGGATGAATACTGAGCACATTTGTTGATAGCATAAGATATGTTGGGTCAAGTAGTAACTGTGCAGCAATTCAGACTGCTGATGAGGGATGTGTACTTCATATCAACGACACTGCTTGGGTTGACAGAAGCTTGAAGCTCAAGATTGGGATCCATTGGTGAGTTGACTGTGCAGCCAGCAGTTATATCAAAGTGTTTAGCAATTTTGTTAATGAATGCTGGTTGGGAGATGTGATAGTTCCCAGTTCATGGTTTTGGTTGATGTGTATCCCAAGCAAATGAGTTAGATTGCCTAGATCTTGGATATTGAAGCTTCCTCTTACATACCGAATCATTCTCTCCATTGAAGCTGTTGAATTTGATGCCATGAGACCATCATTGATGTACCACCCCATGATCTCTATTTCTCCTTCACTCCCAAACCTGTAGAACATGGTCCAGTCTGCTTCGCCTGCTCTAAACCCCATTTTCTCCAATTCTCATTTCAGCATATTGTGCCAGACTCTGCCCAACTGTTTCAAGCCATAGATTCCTTTATTGAGCTTGCTGATGAGCTTTTCCTCTCCAGGTTTGATGAATCCTTTGCGCTGATGCATGTAGACAGTCTCCTCAAGTGTTCTGTTCAGATAGGCCCCCTTTACATTGATTTGCCTAAGCTCTAGATTGTACTTGCAAGCGAGTGTGAGGATTACTCAGATGGAGGTGAGTTGAATAGCTGGGGAATATGTTTCTTGAAAGTCATCTCCTGGTACTTGTGAGTAACCTTATGTGACAAGTCTGGACTTGAAGTTATTAAGCAGGCCTAGATTGTCCTGCTTGACACAAAATGTCCATCAACTCCAAACAATGTTCATGTCAGGGGGTGCTTTAACTAAGGTCCATGTACAGTAGCCCATAAGTGTGTCATATTTGGCTTGACACACTTCTTGCCACTTCCCTGCATCCTTTGACATCATTGTGTCTTGGTACATGTTAGGTTCATCTTCCGCTAATACCATGTAGGCCACCTCCACACCCTCAAGCTCCACTCTCCCATATGCTATCACCGCTATCTCCCCTTCTCCCTCTTCTGTACTCAACATTCAATGGATCCATCCACAGCCCTTTCAAAAAGTCCTTTGGTGCATTTTCATCTTCACTTCCTTCCCTTTCCTCTTCTTCTCCTTCAGTCCTCATTTTCTCTTCAACTTCTCTTTCGGATTCCTCTAACTCTTCTTTTTTAATCCTCTCTGCTTCTTCCGCCATAAATGATCTTGAACTGTTGTCTATGAGAGGTGGTAATGTATCTTCATCTTTTTCCCAAGTGTTGTCATGTTTTTATTGCATCACATGCGTAGACACTGATATGTTGCTTTCATTTGACCACAGCATAAGTACATTGTTTTGTCATCAGTTGCATGTATCGTAACTCTTTTGATATGGTTCGCTTCATCAAAAACGACATCTCTTGACTTCAACAGCATATGTGTGCATGGTACCCAGACCTTGTAAGCCTTTGAATTGTCGAAATATCCCACAAAGATCCCCTCAACTGACTTGTAATCCCCTTTTCTCCTTGTTGCTTTAGGAATCAGGGCCCAGCACTTTGATCCATATGTGCACAACCAGTTGATCCTTGGCTTCAAGCCCCAGAATGCCTCATAAGGTGAGATCTTGAGTCAATGATGGATGAGGCGATTTTTGACAAAGTTAATGGTGTGTACTCCTGAAACCCAGAGACTACTGGTAAGACTGGCATCATGTTGCAGTGTGAGCGCTCCCTCCTGGAGTACTCAGTTGTATCTCTCGGCAATGCCATTATGTTCAGGTATGTGAGGTGATGTCATCTCATGAATGGTTCCAAGTGTTGGGTGCATATATGCATCATACCCTCAGAATCAAGCATAATATATTATCAAGCTCTTTTTCGGAGGATTTTTCTTGATAGGATATTCAAGAGAGGTTCAAATGATTTTTCTGAGATTTTTCTGTATTTTTATCTCGCCTGATTTGCGAGATCTACTGATTTTCTGTATCACTATGTCATGTGTACCTATAGTTCGGCTCAAACCGACAGTTCGGTCGCCGAACGAGTATGGGCGCTTAGGCGCCGGTTGGGCAGTATATGCGGGTAAGACATATACTCGCATAGACTCTTCCTCCTCAGTGCTTGACAGCAACTGAGGAGGTGAGCCCACTGTAGTTTCTCTATATTTTCTGTACTAATTACCTTGTAGTTAATTTATTTAGGTAGTTTCTCTGAATATACTCAGTGCTTGACAGCAACTGAGGAGTTAATTTATTTAGCTACCTCAAATTTCTGAACTTACTGCACAGAGTTGCTCATAATCCCTTCACCAAGCTGATGGCAAGTCTCAATGAATTCTTTCCCTGTGTACTCTCCCCCATTATCTGTCCTCACTCTCCTCACTTCCACTCCTTTCTGCTTTCTAAACCATGCAATGTACTGCTTGAACAATTCGGTTATGGTGACACATTCTTTATTCTTGAGGAAATCAATGCTAAGATAGCGTGACTTGTGGTCGATCCATGTAGTGAAGTATTTGTACCCTCTGATTGACATGTTGAATGGGCCACACAAGTCTGAGGATACAATATTGCCTATTTTCTCTGGTAGATCCTTAATTTTCTTGAAAGGTGTGTGCATCTGCTTCCTGAATGGACAATTCGAACACTTGCTCATCTCCTGACCTTCCTCCACTCTCAGAAACCCTTGTGCCATCCCCAGCTTCCACATTCTCTCAAGTGTCAATGGAGCCATGTGAATGAGTCTATAATGCCACAGAGTCAACATGTTTGGTTTGTTGGAGTAGATGATGACTTCCAAATGTATCATTGGTACACTCTGAGCCATAAATGCATATAAATTGCTGATTTTTGTGCCCTTAGCAATAATTTTGTTCCCTAGCATCATTGCGGTATCATCTTGAGTGAACACCATGTTGACGTAGGCCTCCATAATCTTCCCAACCAATAGTAAGTTTGCATTTAACTTTGGAACAAAGATGAAATTCTCCAGGGTTAGCTTGAGTGGTGGAAGATGCATAGTTGCATTGCATTGAATGACTATATGGACTGTGCCCCTCTGGTTGGCCGTGAAAGAGTCGCCACTCATACTTTCAATTGACAATGTCAGTATGGAGTATAGCTCATGAAATAGGTTGACATTTCCACACAGGTGACTTGAAGCTGCTGAATTGACAAGCCAAAGGTGAGCTCTGTCCTGTATAGCCGACAATGCTGAGGAATTGGTTGACAGCATGATCCTGGTCAATTCAAAATCTTGAACCTTGTTGATATGTGCCAGCATCACGAGGTTTTTTGTTGTTGTATTTGCTAACTGAGCTGATGTCATTGTAGGTGACAATGCCATGGGCAAACTGCCTTCTCCTCCTGGCCAGTTGTCCACTCCACTCAAAACTGCTGTCCCTGGTCCCATTCCTCTTCCTGTGCCTCTTCCAAGAGCAACTCCTCCACTCAAGACTCCTCTGCTTGCACTTCCTCTTCCTCCGCTCACACCTCCTCTGCCCATCCAGCTACTTCCACCCCATGTCGGCTGCATCCCTATTCCTCATCCCCCTCTCCCCACTGCTACACCTCTCCATGATGGTCCACTCCACCCTTGACCTATTACCCTTCCCCATGGCTGATGCCCTGCTAGCCCTCCCCCTTGCACAAAGCATCTAGCAGCTGAGTGTCCTTGTTTATGACAGTTATTGTAGCAATACTGACTTGTAGCCAAGTTACTTGGGCCAATTGGTTGCTTTGTGTTCAATGCTTGAGGAGCAAATGCCATAGCTGCCTGTGTCGAAATATCCACTGTGTTCACATCTGCCTTGTGCACCTCCAACCTCTCTTCGATCTCATCCACATCTCTCATTATCATTCTAATTGTCTGTGTGATGGGCCTCCAGGATTCCAGCACATTTCTAAGGAGTGTCACTGTATGAGTGGAATCTCCTATAGTTTCACCCATCTTCACAAGCTGATTCTGAAACTCCTTCATGGCTGTGATGTACTTGGAGATGGACTGCCCTTCAGTCATATGGTAATTCTCATATCTTGTCCTGACAATGCTGATATTGCTAGGATCGGTAGACTCAAATTTCTTTGTCAGGATTTTCCATGCTTTGGCACACTGAATGGTGGTGTCTATTGCTGTCTGGAATTCAGGAGATACACAGAGTAGGATCTGACTGTAAGTGACATTGTTCTTGCTGTTCCACTCCTACTGAAGCTGAGATAGGGGGGCGCTACCAACCATTTTTATGCCTCCAGTAATAGTGACAGTGTGATTAGACATATTTGGGTAAGGCTCTGTATCGGTAATTATCTTGAATAGTCCTCTATCTCTGCCAGTAGCAAGTAACTCCTGTTTCCAGGACATCCAGTTATCTCTACTCAGCTTCAGTTTGATGTCTCAGAATTTGTGAATGTTGTGCTTTGGGTGAGGAGTAGTAACTGTTGCTTGTGCCATTGGGAGTCCATGAGACTCTTAATCTGATAAAATATAAGAAGAGGAAATAGTAGAGGACTCGGAGACAGAGAAACTTGATGTGCATTAATTCAAGCGCATAACTGGCTTCATCATGAGGGATGGGCTAAAACCATACAAGATTGAGGTAACTAATGGTCTAGCTACTTATACAGTGTCAGAAAGGGGTGGAGCCCATGAAACACCAGATCATGCCACCAGCGATATCTAGGTGACATGAGCATGACAAAAGATAACAAAAGATAAGTAATCCTATATTCATAACAATGACCAACTGCATCATCAACATGCACACCCCATTTTGTGCCATGTTGATGAGGCATAATACCCTTGGTTGTATTAAAACATTATTTTTATATTCATTTAGAAACTGTCCTGATAATTGGATTAATCTGATAGATTGACATTGGGAGGCAGGCAAATATTAATTAGGACACCTCTAGAGGTAAAGGTAAATATTAATAATTAGGGCTACAGCAGGTGATCCATGTATGGGAATGACTGTTCATCCAGTCCAAAGTCTGTATATTTGAAGCCTCAGGGTTGCTCAACCAGCCCCAGTTCTGTTTAGTTACTTTAAAAGGTCCTGTTTCTTATGGAATACCCCTTTGCTTGGTCGAAAAACTCCTATTAAAATATCTCAGTATTATCAAACCATTCCCCTGACCCTCCAGTAATATTTTATTATTGTTATGAAGCCTAGGAGACTGAAAAACACTTGTATTTTGTGGAATCTATACCGGTCACCCATGGACACCCACAACTATGTCACAGCTGTCCAATTTCAAACTCTGACCTTGAACTTGTGTCTACAAGTTGCAGAATTTCCTGCACCCAAAACTCAGGCCAGGCACTCAGTCTGGACACTAAGGCTTAAAGTGGTAAATCCTCAGCTTATGTCCAAGAAGCCTAGTTGCACTGCCCAGAGTCCTGGGCCTGACTCACACTGACTCACCACTATCATCTGACCTTCCTGGCAGGGCATATGGCATTAGGCAATCCCATATTAGGACTCAAACAATTACATACAAGTTATAACTCCACTGAGAATGGCACCTATTTCTGAAGTGACTCAGGATCCTGACTCACACCCCTATAAGTGGTATGACTCATTGGCTCCACTTTATGAATGACTCACACCCTTGCCTCATTTCATATAAATCAGGTTAAGTAACTTGACCATGTAAGTCATTCAGTGGAGTGGGGCCTGCAGTGACTCATTGGTCTGACTCTTGGCCCTGACTCACATGATTCTCCTGCAATGTGATTGGTCCTGACTAATACTTTATTGCATATTTCTGCTAATAAATGTATTGCCTTCCACCTGTTATAACTTGGACTAGTTATTGCACAGATTGCAACCAAGGTACAAATATTAAAGTATTTCTGGAGTTGTGCTGCAGCAGGGCTGGTATTCCATAAGTCTTATAAACGACATTCTCTGATAAATTGAAGTGTTAGCAATAACACCAAAGTCTTGAAGGGTTCCAAAACATCCATAAGTTGAAATTAAACTAGTTTGTGCTTAGCATGTCTGTCCAGAGAAACTATGTGGATACTTTTTTTTCTAATTGGCTGGAAAGTACATACTGGATCATTACACTGCAGGAAGTGCTGGGACTTAGGTTCAGTACCCCTGGAACTGAAAAAACAGTTCCAGAAGAACTGATCATATGTATGTAGACAGCTCACTGCCTCATTTGTCACATACTGAAGTTTCATAGCATTGATGTCACTTTGTGTGCAAGTTGCACTGAAGTAGTTAGAACCGAATAAGAACACTTTTTGACTCTAAATTTCAGTAACAACTGAATACAGAGGGGATTGCTTTTACTAATTAGGGAGCTTCTAGTACCATTCCAATCACCAAAGTGTGTGCTGGGGTATGCAAGTGAAGAGTGGCCTAAGTCTATTGCAAGTGCAAGTGTGAGTGCAAATAATGGAGTACTGAATGTGATAACAAGCTAGGGCTGATGCGAGTCCAAAGTTCAATAAGGTAAGAATGTGAGACATTCCAGGGACAGGTGCCAATGTGAGTGCTGTTATGAGTTGATGCCAATAAGTCTAGGGCGAGTGCAAGTACAATGAGTAAGATCAATGGAATAGCAGTGGTTAAGGTGTAGTGTAATAGTGCAGATAATTGGTTTCACTTATTCATATTTTTGGATGCAGCAGGTGCATTCTTGTTCATCTAGCAAGTGTGATTAGTATGCATTATGTGTGTGCACCTGAGAATGATGAGACATGGTAGGCATACCTCACAGGCTTTTTTAGAGGGCTTGAAGACCCAAGTGCTCTGTAACACAGGGAGCATATGATTAGTTGGGAGGTTGGATATTTTGTGAGATATCTAACTTACTTGTTTCCTGGCCAGTGGCACTGGATCCTACCAAGAGAATACTAAGTTATAAGAATTGTGCAATATTAGAGAGCACTCACCAGAGCAACTTTTGTGTGTTTGGTCTATGCAGCATGATCAAGATGTGGTTGCAATGATTGAGATAACTCACTGGGGCAGCCCTTGTAGGAGTCAGCATGGATATTGCCTGTGGGCTGGGCTGCACTCACAGCAGTGGTAATCACATGGAGAGCATCTGACAGGAAAAGGGGGTCTGATATGTCTCTGATGGATGTATCTGGAATTTCAGCTGCAGAGGAAGGACCAGCAGCTATAGATAAGAGAAAAAAAATGAGTAAATGTGCTCAAGAAAGTCTAATTTCTACTTTACCTGTGGTTATGGGGGGCAACAGCATTCTAGAGTCTATACCCTGGGCAAAGAGAGTGTGAAAATTCTTAGGATTTAGACTTCTTGGCCGTTGCACTAGTGTGAGTGTGAGAAAATCCAAGGAATCAGTCTGCAAGTGGTGGCAAGTGGTGGTGCTGGTGGTGGTGAGAAGAAGAGACAGTGTTAGCATGTGATGAGTGGAGATTCAACTGACTTGAATATTTTGGCTTTACAGTGATGGGTACTTGCACCTGCTTGCTTTTCCCCATGCATGGCTGGCAAAGAGCCCTGTGCCATAAGTGAGGCACAAGAGAAATTGACTCACAACACCTCTTTTGTTCATGTATGTACAGTCCATATTTAACATATGAATCACTGAACTATCTCTGATTTCAGTATACACTCATGGCTGCAAATAATTGGCATGGCTGTGATCATCCACCTCAAGTCTGGCAAATTTTTTATGAGTGATTAGAAGCAATCTATGACATTGTGTTCCCTCTGTCACACAGACTTGACATTGAGCAACCAACCTGGTTCCTACTGACACTGATCATATCCTGCTCAACTAGAGGCAAGGACATCACATGTGAGGTTATGACATATGACAGCTACATGACATCTATCATTACTGACCTCCATATGGTGGAATGTGTTGTGGGGAAAGTCCAGTGTGGAAACAAGTGGGGAATCATCAATAGCAGTGGGGATTTCACTCATAGTGTTCATTGATCCAGAGTAAGAGGATGACTAGCCATGTAGATTGTCTTGGTATGTGTGTGATATTTACATTGCAATCTGCTATCCTGATCATAATATCTATACAGGGAACACGTGTAGAATCTCAAGGAAAAAAATTTTGTGCCAGTGGGTTGAAAATTATTTTGGGGGAACTTTTGTCTAGTTCAAATTAGTACTGAAAATAAGTTCTGTATTTTTTGTAAATTTCTGGAACCCTAAATAAGTTCAAATCGGAACTGTCATTCCGTGTAAGTGCATTTAGAAAACGGTTTTTGAGTTCCGACCTTTCCTACAGTGATTACAACTCGACAATAGGTCAAACCTGTCATCCATTCCCTTCGAATCACTGTAACCCTTTGTAATATCGCATACCCTGTCGTGACTCTGGAGGATTGGCTTCGTCACTCTTGTTGTTTTAACGAATCAAGCGGACATGTACTTTTAAACTTTCTGAGGGTGTTCCATTTCTTCATAGTCAGTGATCTTTGCGGTCTCAACGTGGACCGCCAAGGAGCCTCCATTGATGTGGCTGTAATCCTGTCCGAGAAAAATGGAGCGCGACTCATATGTTTCGAGACACAAGATTCACCTCTGTATCGGCCTTGCCTCTTCCCGCCGGGAAATTGGTACTCGAGGACAACGGGTGTAAGATACCACCATTCGGAGGCACCGTTGTGGATATAGGGACAGATCGGGAGTGACCTCTTGCTCTTTTCACGTGTTTGCGCGAATTCAG
>QFFB01022353.1:0-47315 GCA_003316465.1 Ramaria cf. rubripermanens
TGATCTGAGGGGGTCAGAGTGGCCTCCTTATATATTGTATTGTACACAGGATTATGTAAAGTGGGATTCTTCTATCTATTAATGAGTGATGTCATAGTGATGTCATATGTAGCTATTTTAGTATCTGAAACACACCCTGTAACTATTGTGGTGTGTTTGTGCAAGGAGGAATAAGAATAGATAGCCAATCACCTGCTCTGCTCTGTAAGCTTTACACAGCTTTGCACAGCCCTTGCACAGCCTTTGCACAGCCCTGCACAGCCCTGTGAGGTTTTAGGGGTTTGTTTGGAAAGGTTGTGCATTGTTTGGCCTTTATCTGTCCAATGAGCTTTGTAGGATTCAAACCCTGGTTTCCTGGCTTTGTACATCTTTGTGCAGCTTTGTACAGTCCTGCACAGCCTGGCACAGCCTTGGTTGCTAGGGCACATATTTGAGGGTGTGCTGGGTTTGAAGTATTTATGGATGCACAGCCTTGTGTAAGCTATAGAGGCAGGGTTCAAACTCAGTGGGTGAGTCTTGAGTTAGCCAAAGTGTCGGAGTTGTGGGTGCTTGAGGGCCCACAACTCTGAACTCGTGGGTCGCGGTTCGTTCCGATAGGAGTTCGAATCGGCTGGACCGGAATAGAGTCGTGGGTTTGTGTGGGTCCAGCACTCAGCAGGACAGATTTGAGTGTTTTTGAGCCAGGGAAGGCATGTAAAATGGCGAAAAAATAAGGAAAAACTCAAGGAATATTTGAAATCTGTTTCCCATCAAAAGCTGCATGTATTGGGTAATTTATGATGAGGAAAAAGGGTTTTACAGAGATTTTTATCCTTTTTTTTCGAGATTTTTCCAAGCCAAGGTGGTTCCTACACAGTTTGGATTGAGCAAGGCACAAGTATTCTACTTTGGGTTGTGAATGAGGATTATACTTTAAGAGGCAAACAACAAGAACTAAAATGGAACATAATAGTTACTTTGGAGTTTAGAGGTCTGAGGGTTTGGAGCCTCAGTGTTAGATCTCAGGGATCTAACAGTATCCCTCCTTTAAGGGCCAAGCCCATGAGGCCTACAGAGATGATTGTGGGAGCATAAAATTGGAGATTCAGAAATTAGTATAAGAATCACAGGGGTCCAGAAGAACTTAGCAAAAAGTTCTCTTAAACCAAACAACCCCCCACAGCCAAACCCTAACCTATGTCCAATACTCCCATGCCATCATCTGATCTTGCCCATAGAGTGGCAGAGCTCCAAAAGGAGCTCAAATGAGCTCAGGCTGAAGAGGCCAGGGCAATGGAGGAAGAGGCCAAGAGGAAGGCTGAGGAGGAGGCAGAGAAAAAGCAGAGGGCCAAAGAGGTTTGGAAGAAGGCTGAGGAGGAAAAAGTTCAGAGGTTGGTGGTGGAGCAGGTGGATGCAGAGGAGAAGAGGAAACTCAAGGTGGTAAAGATGCACTAACAGGAATAATACCTATTAGCCTGCACGCAATGGTCCTTCTACCTGGATGGTCTATAATGCAGTCATTTGTGGGCAAAGAGACTACAGCTGTGGGTTGACTAGTACTGAGAACAAGTCGTACAACCTGTTTTTCTGGGATATAATGCAGGTGACTTCTTGTGATAATCGCCCTGCTTCATGTGATGTATGATGTAGACTTGTGATGTGTGATTTGTGATGTATGTGCGGCTATGTCCTGTGACAAAGCTTCGACTTGGTGCCCTAAACTTGGGACTTGACTTGGACTTGAGTGTAAGACTTAAGAGAGACTTGACTTGAGAACTGAACTTGACTTGTTATTGTACTGAGAGACCAAGCCCTTTATATACACATCCCCAAGCTACAATGATGTCATGCACTGTGATGGGTTGAGTCATGATGAGCAAGCAGGTCTGAGTCAGAATGAGTAATGGTAAGAACACAAAACACAAAAGGGAAACAAGGGAGAAATTACAATAGTGAAAGTAAGCAAGAATGTGTCAGATAGGGGTAAAGTATGGTGAATGAGTAATAAAAGATCCAAATATAGAACAAGTATGAGTCATGATGAGAAAAGACTAACTAAAATAGAAACAAGATGAGTCATTCTGAAACAAAGTGAGTCATAACAAGAACACTATAAATATCCACCAATCATAGTCGTACAAATGGTCCACTTTCTCCAGATGAGTCATGGCATTAGTTGGCACAATTGAGTCATAAGAGTGAGGGTGACGAATCAATAACAGAAATAACTCCTGAGCTTCTCCTTAATCCACTCCCATGATAGAATGCGAGGGTGAGACAGTTGTATACAGTCTTGAGTAGCTCTATGATGAAGGTTGAGTCAGATCGATGTGGGAGGGTTGGTTGGGTATGGAGCCTGGAATTCTGCCTTGTATTCTTCCCTTCCTTCATTGTGAACAACCTTGCCCATGTATCCAAGGAACGTGAATGGCTGCACATCATCTTGGAAAAACACAGAATCTCCAATGGCATATGATTTCAGAATAGAGGAATGTGACTTCTTCATTGAGAGCCATGCTGCTTTAAGGGACTGCAGGTAAAGCATATGATGAAGCTCAGCATGTCTTTGAATATCTTCCGAATTGAGTGACCATCATGATAATGAGAGTAATGTTGGGGACTCAAAGGTCTGAAGGGGAATAGAGTTCGAAGCTGCATTGTTGAGGGCTAGCATGGGGATAACAATGAACTGATAATCAATGGGTAGGGCTGTGTCATCTGGCAGGGCTGAACTGAGATGATGGAATAAGCTGAGATGAAATAGACATGTGTGGAGCTTAGAGTTTTTAAAGACTCCTTGGAGTTTGAAGCTTTTAGATACGTGTTGTTCAAATTTCCTTCAGCAGAGGAGTGGAAAATGCAGCTGGCCTTTAACGAGGCACTTCAGAGGAAGTGAGCAGAGGATGAGAAGAAGAGACAGGCAATGTGGGAGGAGGAAGAGCATTGGAGGGCTGAGGAGGGTCCAGGACCTGCAGAGGTTCTGGAGGTTGGTCCTAGCATTCTGAAAGTTGGAGGCTTGGGGGTCCAGATGCCAGCTCTGCACAAGGGAAAAGTGGCAGACCTCCAGGTCTGCAACAATTACAGGAAGAGGGAGGTGGAGTACAAGTGGGAGGATGGTGGTAAAGGTGAGTGGTAGTGACTTGATTTGTACTTGTGCTGACTTGTCCTTAGGGATGTCATGCCGGGTGTGTCAAGATTGGAATTTAGGGTAAAGATAGAACGTCAGTGTAATTCCAACATGGGCCTACAGTCATAGCAAATAACCCAAGAGTAGTACATGAAGAATCATGCACGTCCTCAAGGAAAGGTCACCCCAGTTCAGGTGTTCCTTTCGCTGATCCGAACACTTCTGCAAAGTGCTGCGAATAGCGGCCTCAGTGACACCCCTAAAGGGACATAGCAAAAATCAAAGGTTTGAGCTCACCATTAGGCACAACTACCAATGAGGGAGTAGGTCATTGCACTAAGGTTTTACCTACTAGTGAGGAGTTAAATAATGAGGTAGACATATGATAATTGAACTAGGGAATTATACATGTGGAATTTGAAGTACTTATAGTAAAGAGCAAATGCAGGGGGGGATGGATTGAGAGGGGTGAGAACACCATGGAGTTAGAGTATGGATTATGACACGGAGTCAGGGTCAAACCACCTTTATGGGGCATGGCGATAGATGGGGTCTGGGAGTGAAACCCACTGGTTACACTGGACTTCTACTCATCCTTGGTGACCCTGCACGCCACAAGGGGACTGCAAATGATGCGAAGCAAGAGTGAAGTATTGTGGTACAATGGTGAAGATCATGTTTGGTGACTAGCAAATAGGAGTGAGATCAACTACGAAGGCCTTGCCAATATTGGTGTGGTGGAAGGATGCTAGGTAGGTTGACGGAATTTACTGAACTTGGGATATGGAAAATAGCAGTCATGACAGTAGTGTCACCAGACCTTAAACACTTCAAAGATTGCCATTAGTTCCTTATCATGGACATCATATTTCCATTCTGCAGAGGAAAAGGTCTGAGAGTGGAAAGCAATCGGATGTACTTCATTGTCATCCAGAGATGTTATTGAGAGGATGGCAGCAAGAGCATAGTTGGAGGCATTGGTTTTGAGGATAAGAGGAGCTTTGGGTATCTAATGCTGAAGGATCAGAGCAGTGGTGAAAGCCTTCTTGAGTGCATTGAATGATTCTCAGCATTCTTTGGAGAAGACCTACAGAGCACCTTTCTAGGTGAGATGTGTCTGTGGAATTACTAGGTTGCAATAGTTGAAAATGAAACACCTATAGAAATTGGCAAATGCAAGGAAGGACTGGATGTCATTGACCTTTCTTGGTTTTGGCCAATCTTGGATAACTTGCACCTTTGCGGTGTCCATTGTGAGTCTGTTTGGAGGCATAATGTATCTGAGGTACTCAATGGTGTCTGCATGGAAAAGGCACTTGTCAGCTTGGGCATATAGGTTGTGTTGTCAAAGCCTTCAGAGTACTTCTTTGACATGTTTTCAGTGCTGCTCCAGGTCATCGGAGTAGATGAGGATGTCATCCAGGTATACTAGAACGCATACATCCAACATGTCAGCAAAGATGTCATTCATAAAACATTGGAAAGCAACAGGTCCATTGGTAAGTCCGAAAGGCATAACATGCCATTCAAACAATCTGTATCAAGTTTGGAATGCAGTTTTCCATTCATCACCCTTACAGATTCAGACGAGATGATAGGCATGTCAGAGGTCAATCTTAGTATAGATATGGGCATTGTGTGGTGTATCGCGAAGATCAGAGATGCAAGGTAAGGGGTATCAGTCCTTCTTGATAATTCGGTTTAGTCCTTGGAAGTCAACGCATAGGTGGAGTGAGCCATCCTTTTTCTTGGTGAAGACCACCGGAGCACCACATGGGGACCAAGTGGGGCAGATGAAATCCTGGGTTAGATATTCTTCTAGGATTTCTTGGAGGGTCTCAAGTTCTTTCTGGGAGAGGGAGTAGATCAGACCGAATGGTGGGGTTGTTCCTTCTTCCAGTTCGATCTTGAGATTGTAAGGCCAATGGGATGCAAGCTTGTTGGCCTTGGCCTTGCTGAAGACATCCATGTATTCATGGTACTCTTCCAGGACACCACTTATATCAACCGGAGTTTTGTCTGAGTCGAGCTTGTCCAGTCTAGAGACAAGGAGCTGGTATGTTTGCATGTCTTCCATTCTGGATACATGGGCAAATGCTGCTGCATTGATCATAGTGATCTTCAGAGCAACAAGTGGGGTCAGAGTTTCGGATGAGATTGGAGCCAAAGCTACTGTCTCTGTAGGCACCAAAGATTCAGCCTGTAACAGAGCATGGAACAAGATACTGTCCAAAGCCCAGTGAATCAACGGATTGAAGTGGGTGAGCCAGTTGTGTCCTAGTACTGCAGAACAGCTAGAATCCAACGAAGTGACATAGAACGTCATAGAGTATTGTTCCCTGGAAGGAAAACAGATTGGAAGGTTGACAGCTTGATGGATGATGTTGTTGGTTGTACTGTCAAAGAGTCAGAGTGGAATTGGAGTGATATCAAATGCTCAGAGTTTGTGTTCCGAGATGAAGGCAGATTCAAGGAAACTGTGTGTCAAGCCGAAGTCGACAAGGGTCAAAAACAGAGTGTTCAGAATGAGGTCAGAGGTTAGGTGAAGTGTCAAGGAGTTTGGACTAAAAAGAGCGGATGTGTTGAGTTGGACTACTGGGGTCACACCAAGAGTTACAAGGTAGTCCTCCTTTGGTGTGAGGTTTGGAGGGCTGCTCAAGAATTTTTTGACTCCGGCATGGACTTAGTATTGGAGGTCATCTTCTTGGTGGCCTTAGCAGTTGAGGCAGCACATGCCTTCACAGTGGCGGCAGATGCTCGAGAGCATTCCTTGGCCATATGTCCTGTCCTTCCACAGAACAGACACAAGTTGTTGTCAAGACAGTGTTGTCATTCCTGAGTCATCAACTTGCCATCCTTACCAAGCTTCAAGGCAAGGTCAGGAGTTCACCATGGCTGTCCAGATGATCCAGAGGCTCCAGACTGATTACTGGAGTTTCCTGCCTTCAGAGTGTTCAGAGGCCTCTTGTCGGTATTCAGGGTGGTGTTTGCTGTGGCCTTCCCTTTGTCAGGTCAGTCATTGGACTTGGTGGTTGCAGCTTCCCGAGTGATTTTGGAACGTCGCTCCCAGTAGTGGGCATCAATGGTTTGCACCATAGTTCAGAGTGTGGCGAGGGTATCAGGTTTACCCATTCAAGAGACTATATCCTTGATTCAAGCCAGGAGTCCATTATAGAGTTGTCAGCGTAAGGCAGCATCACCCCATTAGACTCTAGCGGCATATTGGTTGAAGTTGACGAGGTACTTGGTGACTCATTAGTTGTTGCGCATTTGAAGGTTTTCAAGTTTGACCTCAGCTTCAGCTTTGGGGTTGTGAGGTCCGAAGTTGGTTCAGAGTTCAGACTCAAATTTGGCCCAGTTGTTGAGCCAAGTCGGGGGCTGGTCAGGGGAGACTATCCCCAGTTCAAACCAGTCAAGTGCTGTCCCCTTGAGATACAATAACACATAGGTTACTCTGGAAGTATCATTGGAGAAAGCTTCTGATCTATCACAAAAATTCAGATAACACTGAACTAAAAAAGGTTGGAGCTTGCAAGTATCAGCTCTGTTGTAGGGTTCTGGTTCTCAGACTTTCATCCAGGCGGAGGATGCCTTGGGGGCCAAGAGGTTCCTAGTAATCATAGCAATAGCTTTGGCCAAGTTTGGGGGTTCAACTCCATTGTTCGAGTTGTCTTGTTCTTGGTTGAAAGGATTGGTCAGGGATTGGTGAGGTATGTGGCATGCCTCATCGAGATGCTAGATTTCTTTGATGGAGGCATGACTAGCCCATGGCAAAGGTTCATTGAATGAAGGGAGACCAGCTCAGGCCATGCTTCTGGTAACAGCCTGGGGAGGCATGAATGATAAAGGTAGTGAGTTCAAATATACTGTTAAGTTCACAGACATTACCTGGAACTTCAGAGGTCGGAGACTTGGAAGTCGGACTTCGAAGTAATACAAGGGGGGTAGGGACTTGGCTTCAACTTATGGGTTGTGCCACCTACTATCGTTCAGTCCCTAATTTTGGAGATCAGAGTATCAGAGGTTATCCAGAGGTTTGAACTCAGAGGTATCACTAGTAGTATCTAACTACGGAGATAGTGATGCAAGAAGACTGGAGGTTGGTAACGGGAAATAAGTTGATACTCACTAAAGAGTGGATACAAGATTGGAGAACTATTAATACCTCACATCCTAATTGTATCCTAAGAACATGTAACAAGAAAGACATAAACATAGAACAAGAAGGATATAAGAGTTGAATAATAATCAGAGTTTGGAATGGGGTTGGAGGTTTGGATTGAGCAAGGCACAAGTATTCTACTTTGGGTTGTGAATGAGGATTATACTTTAAGAGGCAAACAACAAGAACTAAAATGGAACATAATAGTTACTTCGGAGTTTGGAAGTCTGAAGGTTCAGAGCCTCAGTGTTAGATCTCAGGGATCTAACAGGAGTACAACAATGGGATAAAGAAACCAGTAAGTTATCTAATATAATCATCCTCTAAGTCATAGAAATTGTTGGAGGGAATAACAAGAATTTAAGAGCAATTCTGAATGCCCTAGTTCTTTCAGTGTGAGTGAGGAGAGATACAATTCTGACTGAAGCATATCATGCAAAGATATTATGGTACTTATATGAAAATGTTCAGGGGTGATTTGGAGTGCTAAAATAGTGACAGGGTCTTGGAACATAAGTAACTAAAGGGATGGAAATATACTACTATCTGTGGAGCAAATACTGCTGGATATTGTTTAGATAGTAAAAAAAAGTCTGAAAAACTAATTAGTTGTTTGAGAAAAGAAGAGGGAGTGTTATGATCTGATTACCTGCTGATCTCCAGTGACCATATCTGGCAACTAACCCCATCCCAAGCCCATACCCTGAGCCCAACCTTATCCGAGCCCTTCCCAAAGTAGTCCAAGCCTGACCCCAACCCCAACCCCTGTTCCTCTTATTCCCCTTCCCAAACCCTGTTCTTATCCATCCCCAAGCTTCATTATGATCCCCTTAGCTAGTTTGTCTGACCATGTTGCTCTGTTATCCATATATAAGTCTCACTCTGTATGTACCTCACTCTTCAGTCAGAAATCAACTTAGATACCCTTTTGAATCCTTTACTAGTTTCTTTCTCCGTTCTCTCTTAGTCCTTCTGCTCCTCTTGTCTAACCTTGCTCCAAAATTGAGGCCACATGCACTAGTGGATGGCACAGTACCTAAGCTGAAGCTGAGCCCTTACTGATCCACCTCAGTCCAGCTTGCCTCAAGCTTGCTCCAAGGTCCCCCATGTAGACCCTGGTCTTAACAGAGTAGATGGAAATTAAAAATATAGTATTAGATGACAAGTAGAAAAAGATAAACAAAAAAATTGTTTGCTCTCTTGACATAATAGTAACAAGGCCATTCCTTCTATCTCCTGTTTCATGTGTGATCCAACATGTTGGGCATGTTTGATACATTGCTTGACTCAAGCTCTGTGACTCTATTACCTCTGTATGACCTTCTATTATTGTAATCTCTTTCTCTGTTCTGTTTTTGTCATCTCAGCAGTTTAGATGCTTGCTCATCATACAACCAAGCTGATCAGGTTATCAGCAACACATGTGCAGGGTAATCACATGGGTTATTCACCTCACTTATAATCATGATGCCATAGCACATCTACAGCTCACATGTATAGGCCAAGATAACAGAAGTCACTGTCTTGTAGTTTTTCTTCTCTGAATATAATAAACAAAATTCTTAAAATATTCTTCTTAGTCTTCTGGGACTGAGAGAAAAAGAAGAAGAAGAATAAAAAGAGGAATTCACAATATTTTCCTGGATTTTATCACAACAGCCACCACCTGACCATGCATATTGACCATGCATACAGATGCTTGAATTTTGGCAATGGGAGCCCTCAAATTATCCAACCTGGGTGAGTATGCCATTAACTACCTTAAGGTGCTTATCCACAATAATGTTGGCAACATCTCTTCCATTGAGAGAGCTGCTGCACTACTTGGATATAGGCCACTTGCACCCTGTGACTTTGTAGCAGCCTGCCAAGAACAAAACCAGCTATGCCATACACACCTCAAACCCCAATGCCACTTGTATGGTGTCCAATCTCTTACTGCATTTGATTACTAGCATTCTGGCACAGAGCTATGCATGGGGATCTGGAATGTGGCATTTTGAAGATACAAAATCCATGTCCAATGCTTTTTGAAATGTATGTCCCTAACAACCTCACAGCAACCCCATCTATTGTCCTAGTTTCATGCCATCCTCACTCACACATGGACCCCAAACCCACATGAATACCTCTTCCTATTCTCAACACCTTGATACCCATGCTGCAACACCTGGGGTGGCATCTAGATAATACTACCCCTAGACATCTAGCTCTAAACTCTGCATTTATGGCTGCACTCTGGGATAAACTTGACTGGACTAGGCCACAAGATCCTGTCCTGTCAAACCTGCATCCATCACTAGGGAATTCTGATCATGTTGGCTGCATTATTCTGAATATGCATATGGAGCTTTATCCTGATGGGACTGGCATACAAGGTCTGCAGTCCTATGCATACCTCATGACCTTCTAATGCTGAAGCTGTGTTAGTGATGTTCCAGGAGCCAGGACACTTCTAACCCACCAATAGGGATTGCCCCTCCCCAAACAATACTTGCACTGTGTTAAGACCATCACTGTCCCTGGTCATGACCCATTTGTCATCATCACTTGCATGCTTCCTGCCATGAGCCAGCTGCTCATAACCACAAGACAACCCTCAATTGACACCTCATTCAAACAAGCTGATTCATTTCAGGAGTTTGAAATTGAAGCCTGGTTTCCAGAGCAAAACAAATGTATGTGACTCCTGATTTTGTTTGCCACCTCAAACACTCAAATGGGTGACAGCTATTGTTTGTGCTCAAGCATTTACTACATCACAATCTGCTACTGTCCACTACCAACTCTTCAAGTGCATATTTAACATTGTAGAAGGTGACACAGGCCAGCCTGTCCACTTCCAACATATACATGGTGATGGATTTGAGAGCATCATTGCTGATGCACACAAAGGCCAGGCCCTTAGTGAGAATGTCACTCATGCCATCCTCATGCACAGGTGGCGTCTTTTTTTGACGCTGCGGCATGCAGGTCAAAAAAAGAACTTAAGTGTTGTGACAACTTGGCCGCTGTGAGGACAGATGTGCCGGATGGATACTCAGGTAAGATTTTGCCGGACGTGGTCCTGGGGGACTATTGCTGACAACGAGTCGACTACATCGGGACCTAATTTGGCTCTTGGTGGATGACTAACCAGTTTTTTGTTCGGTGTCCGCCTCGAGACATGACGTAGATACAATAGTCAAGCATCACATCTTATTCTTAACATTGACTATGTTCGCTGGACAGATTAGCACGAACTTGTGTTTGAGGGTCTGTCAGAAGAGCAGTCTGAGTTATTATTGTTTTTATCAGACGGCGGTGCAGTCCGTCTCACAAACCCAAACTGACGATCGCGCATGTCAATGGTTGCAAAAACAGGAACGACTGGCATCACAGCCAGTATTATAGGTGGCATGACACTGCCTATCGTCAAATCAACGGACCCTCAACCCATAAGGAAAGAAACGGTCGCTTTGACATCAGTCTATTCACGACTGCAGATCTACAAAGATTCGACAAAAAAAAAAAAGGATGAGCAAAACTACGAGGGTAAAACATGTGTCTGTATGATGTCACTCAAAAGCACGACATAAGTCGAAGCTTGCCGGTATTTTGAGCGTAGGGAGAAATGGGTGCTATTAGCTTTGTATTACTTGGGATAATGAGTCGCAGTCATTAAGGTGACAATTCTAGAAAGAATTAGCCCAAGGCGACTCATATAATCCACATCACTCCTCTCCAGCAACTGGCCATTGGCAAGTGACGTAACGAAGAAAACCTTCTATATTATTAAATACGCCGTGAGAATGATGGAAGCAAAATTGTTTGTCGATGCAAACCCCCTGTGATGATAAAGCCTAGACCACTATGTGATCCGAATTGAGTAATCAAAATTACTACAAAAGTCCCTAACGCTGAAAAAGATCATCCAAATAAAAGTATAGAGTGACCCCAGGGAAGTTTGAGCCAGCCGACCATTACACGTGGAGCGCATCACATGACCGCTTTCCGGGCCAATTTTGACGCGACGAACCCACAACGCGTCCACAGATTTAGTTACATAATTTAACAATAGCATTGTAAAAATATTAATGGTGGGCACGTTCTTCACCCAATAAAAATAAAATCACAGCACATATTATCGCATTCTGTGTGTCTCAAAACTTGAATAATAATATTACTCCGACAAACACTTATTTGTCTCACGAGTTTATAATTGTGGAAACGCGTTATGTGCTGAAGGGCCGCGTTATGCACCGAAGTGCCGTACTTATTATCTAACATACGACAGCCTTTGTTCCAGTGAAGTAAAGACTACTAAGCACAGTAACATACAAGTATTCATGTACTATCTAGTGCCTAGTTACCCATAAACCGGAGGGACCCATAGCTTGGTAATGGCCGGCTAGCCATGACCAATTGGCCATGGCCGATATCCGAGCTGCGTCGGTCCTCCGGGTTAACGCGTGTCGGTCCCTACTTTAAGTACATAGAACTCAGGCGTCCATGAACATTAAATATTACCCGAATCGTTGACAAACGTCATAGACATAGACAAGAGAAAGGCCGCTTTACAGTAACTATAACCATGGCGGACGGCTCTGAAGATACCCCCCTGATCATTAATCGTCCTGCACCTAACATACCCTACTTCACTCCAGCACAGTTTGCCTCTTGCGGAACAGCGATTGAAAGCTTTGAAGATGAGCAGCTTCCGAAACTTTTCACTCCCCTCAAGATCCGTGGAGTACAGTTTCAGAATCGCATTTTCGTGAGTACCGCTCCGCAAGTCTTCAAGCTGAAGCGTTGCGGATTGAACTTGACCTCAACTTGCAGCTGTCACCAATGTGTCAATACTCCTGTCAAGATGGACAGTTCACAGATTGGCACATGGCGCACTTGGGAGGCATATCCTCTCGTGGGCCAGGGCTGACCATCATAGAAGCCACTGCCGTTACTGCTAATGGCCGAATTACGCCTGAAGATGCTGGTCTTTGGAAGGATTCACAGATTGAACCATTAAAGAGGATAGTGGACTTTGCACACTCTCAGTCGCAGAAGGTAGCGTGATAGATAACATTAAATTTTTGTTAAGCTGAAAAGGTACCGTGTAGATCGCTATCCAACTCGCACACGCTGGTCGCAAGGCGTCAACCGTTGCTCCTTGGCTTCATGCTGGCGCTGCTGCTTCTTCAATGGCGAATGGGTGGTCAGACGACGTCGTAGGCCCCTCTTCGGAGCCATATGATAAGTTGTTTCCTGTTCCAAAGGAGTTGAGTAAGGAAGGCATCAAGGAAATTGTCGCCGCCTTTGTCCAGGCCGCACAGAGAGCGTTGCGAGCTGGAATTGACGTCATTGAGATTCACAATGCCCACGGTTATTTGCTTTTCAGGTTATTAATGCATTTTCTAATATGGCAGTCAGCTAACTGTGTTACATGTACGCAGTTTCTGCAGCCCGGCAAGTAATAAGCGTACAGACGAGTACGGGGGAAGCTTTGAGAATAGGATTCGGTTTACCCTAGAAGTCGTTGATGCGATACGTGCAGCCATACCTTCGGATATGCCCCTCTTCTTGCGGTTCGTAACTTTCTTGACTGGATACAACGCCCTATATCGCTCATGGCTCCGACAGCATTTCCGCTACGGATTGGCTTGAAAAGTCTCTCCCAGATACCCCGTCTTGGCGTCCAGAAGATACTGTCAAGCTTGCGAAGATTCTTTCAACTAGAGGAGTCGACTTTCTCGATGTCTCTTCTGGTGGGAATCATCCAAAACAGAAAGTTCAAGTCGGACCGGCGTATCAAGCCCCATTCGCAGCAGTAGTCAAGGAACAACTTGGTGATAAGCTCTTAGTCGGTTCCGTTGGTGCTATTAAAGACGGGAAGCTAGCTGAGAGTCTGTTACAAAGTGGAACGGCGGATGTGACACTTGTTGGACGACAGTTCCAAAAACGACCTGGTCTGGTTTGGGATTGGGCGGACGAACTTGGCGTGAAGATCGAGCTTGCCAACCAGATTGGATGGGGCTTCGGTGGGAGGGGTACATCAATGAAGGCTAGCTCGAAGTTCTAGAGTGGACGGTTATAGTAACATAGAACGGCGGCCACTAGTGTCGTGTCTGTTGGGGAGGTAGCTGATAGAGCCTGTGATTGCCTTAGATTGGCATATATGGGCCAGTACAGTAATAGAAGTAACTGTATCTCCCAACTTCCGAGTGGTTGTTATGCTCTCAGAGAAATCTCACCACGTCCCCTGTGCAATATAAACCCAGTAATATTAGGAAGATATTCATAGCAACATCTAATACATTGAGGAGAAACAGCCACACGCACCCCATACGTTCTTTCCGATGCATCCGTAAGAAGTACTTATATACTCATCGGAAGTTCTTGCTAAAATGTGCCGTGGTACAATCATTGAAACCGTCATCCTCGATACATCGCTCGTATTCAAGTTCTGCAGGGAAGTAAAAACAGGCTTTTGTAACAGAAAAACAATTATGCCTTCCATCCGTCCAGACTCCAGCGTGTCCAAACTCGAGTTACTTTACTTCGGTCTATGAAGACTGATTGGCCACAGGACGTTCAATGTTTGCGGAGTTTGAACCTTATTATTACCTAAGCATATTCTTTCTTGAACATGTCCTCCCCCAAGCGGTCTTTGTCACCAGACGGGCAGCAGTCTGGGGCAAAAAGGGCACGCGTAACACCACCCAATCTCTCCAGAGGTGCCGCTGGAAATCCTAGTTCTGACGATGCCGAACAAGGTGGACGGTCAAGTCGCGGACGCGAGAATGGCGAGGATGCTGCCGACGTTTCCATGGGTGAGGCTGGCGAGGGAGGCGACGAAGAAGGAGAGTCAGGCGATGAGAATGACGAGGAAGACCCCGCGCAGATCGAGGCCAACAGGTTGCGGCTCGAGGACCAGGCACGCAAATATCTCGCAGCTCAGACCCACGAAGTCATCATCCCTTCATACTCTGCTTGGTTCGAAATGTCGAAAATCCACCCAGTCGAGCGTCGAGCGCTGCCAGAGTTCTTCAATTCCCGAAATCGATCGAAGACCCCAGCCATATACAAAGACTACAGAGATTTCATGATCAACACATACCGGCTTAGACCCACAGAGTACCTTACTGTCACGGCCTGTCGAAGGAATTTGGCCGGTGATGTCTGTGCTATAATGCGGGTTCATGCTTTCCTTGAACAATGGGGGTTGATCAATTACCAAGTGAGAAGATTTTATGTCTATCCTGGCAGTGCGCTGAGCATGTCAAAGATTGATCCAGAGACTCGTCCAGCGGCCCTTGCTCCGCCTTTCACGGGTCATTTCCGGGTCATCCTTGATACGCCTCGCGGTTTGCAATCTTTGCATCCCGGTACACGCCCAATAGCAAATGGTGCCCCGAATGCGCTGAACGGCATGCCCAACCTAGCCAAGCCGCATATGGCATCCTCTTCTACCTCTCTTGAACTACGCTCCAATATCTATCAAACAACTGCCAAAGCATCGCGTCCCGTGTCGGAAGCTGAAGCCAATGCTCTCGCGGCATCGACAGCAGCGCAGAATGGCCGAACTATCACCTATTCCTGTGACACTTGCGGTGTGGATTGTACTCCTATTCGATACCACTCTTTGAAAGTAAAAAACTTCGAGCTCTGCCCGCCTTGCTATCTTGATGGTCGATTCCCGTCGAACATGTTCAGCGGCGATTTCGTCAAGCTGACGTCTGCCAATGCCTCGGCTGGATTATCTTCGGACGATGACGAGTGGTCAGACCAGGAGGTCTTACTACTTCTGGAAGGAATTGAAATGTTTGATGACGACTGGACCGCGATCGAGGAGCATGTTGGAACACGGTCTGCACATCAGTGCATCAGGAAATTCCTTGAACTTCCCATCGAGGACCCTTACCTTGAACGAGAATCAGAGGCGGCGATGGGGCCTTTACGTTATGCAAGGGTACCATTTGAAAAAGCGGATAATCCAGTCATGAGTGTCGTCGCCTTCTTAGCTGGTGTTGTTGAACCGGGTCCAGCCGCGGATGCCGCCAAAGCTGCCCTCAGTGAGCTCACTGGTCAAGACGCAGACAAACAGAAGGGCACAGATGCTGAAGAAAAAGCAGACAAGGACGGCGAGCAACAGGACTCAGAAATGAAGGATGACGAATCGCAGCCTAAGATGGACACCCCAGTGCCCAAAGTCGAGCCGACCACCAGCGCAGCGGCAACCCCTACCGCCGACGCCAGACCATCTGAAGCCCCTCACACAAAAGATACCAACGGTGCGTCAGGCCTTACCAAACCAATTTCGCACTCCCGCGTCGCTCGAGCAGCCGACTTGGCACTCAAAGCCTCAGCCAAAACCGCCTCCGCTCTGGCTACCAAGGAAGAGGCGCATATAAGATCAACACTTACTTCCCTTGTCAAGCTCACGCTAACCAAGCTGGAGCTCAAGATGGCGCAGTTTGAAGATATGGAAGAACTGCTTGAGGAAGAGCGCCGCAACCTTGAAACGGCACGCGTTGGCCTTGTTGCCGAGCGGCAAGGAATCAAACGTGTCCTAGAAGGCATCCGCGCGGAAATGGCCCGGAATGGGTCTGGTGGGTCGGTATTGCCACCTGATGCATATCAGACAGTGGTTAGCGCAGGTAGCCAAGGGACGAAGGTGACTCCCGTCGGTCTGGACGTGCAGATGCAAGATAATTTGGGCCCTATCGCCGAAGGGAGCTATCAACAGCTCGTGTAACTGAATGGTATATTATGAACCTCGGCTTTATTTTGTTGTCTACGTACTTGTAACGGTGTGCCACTTGTGATCGGGTTGTTAGGCACCGTCTTTCCATTTTGGCAAGCACTACCATAAGTATTCCGTCTGTCTGACACCCCCACACAATTTGGATGAACCTTTTCTACCGCAGCCAAGGAAAAGCTTATCGCAGCGGTGCGGTAAGCCAGTGAATGGTACCTACCCTAAATTAAAGGCTAAGAGATGTGATTTGAAGAAATTCTGATCTATAAGGCGCATATATGGAAAGCCGTGACGACTCTGGACCCTACCAGTGGGGACGGGCCACATGTTGGCCATAATGCTAGAGGCCAGTCGAAAGAAACAAAAAAAAAATCCGGGGGAAATAGTCCCATATTCGTCCAAGGATGAGTAGACTCGATTCCCAGATATTGGAAGTTGAGAAAACCAACTGTTCAAACGTTCAGATGCCAGCTGATCGTGTTCGTGCGTAGAGCATATACTTCAAAGGGCCGATCTAGTCAGACGCCCTCAGGCTGAATAGGCCATCAGCAGGATCCAGGTGTTTCACCAAAGAGTCTTACAAATCGACAACCATCTAGGATGCTTACTGTAATTTTCTTTCATGCAAATTACAAGTGAGTATGCATGGTTGTAAGTTCGGCCGGGAGCGAATGAAACTAGTGACTGAGTACTGAGGCTTTAGCGGCTGACACTCTCGCAATTGCTTTATTCTCAAAAAGTTTCAAGGAAGCAACGTAAAGAGGGCGAGCACTCTATTATTACAGCACAGGAGCAAGGGAACATACTAACTACACTGACCAACAACTTCTCTCCAGTGGCTGCTAATGTTTCTCTTCCAGCTTGATGATTTCGCCCAGAAAGGAGGACGATACACATCATATCATACCTTAAGCTTGACTTCCTGAAGGGATTCATAGATTGGTATGTTCCTCTCGACGGCGTCGGTAACGCACTGGGGGAGCTTGACCTCGGCATGTGCAATTTCTTGAAACCCCGTGGAGTTCTCTGTCAGGAAATTTCCCGCTAGTGAGGTTGATTCATTCATTATGTGCCAAGTACTCACGCGCTTGGTCGTGCTACAATTTGTCGAACATGAGGATATGAAGCGTAGAAAACAGGGGCGCCTTACAAAACCCTTCCATTTATCGAAACTGGAGACGTGTTTCCTTTCCCAGCTAAGCATGGATTCGTCGAAAGGAATCCCTACACATTCACAGAATACACGAAGAGCACGTTCAGGCTCCGAGATCAGATCTGCTGAATCGAGGAGCACCAGACGGTCATCAGGCAGGAGACGCTTTATGTATTCCTTAAGGCCAAATGAATAGTTTTTCCCTGGCAAGTTGACAGCTGTTAGCCAGAAGACCACTCACCATGAGGGTCTGCAGCTCCGCAAAACCGGCCTCATTAGGATCAAATTCCCCAAAATCACCGCAATCGCCTTTCGTTGCTCGGTAGTACGACGGGATGGTCTTATGCGGGTCACGCATGAGGAACGTATGTCTAAACTTCCTCAAGTCCGCGTCTAAAAATCCGAGAAGAGTCCTAAATGTGATCAGTTTAGACAAAAACCGTATAACTCACCAGATATTACAGTAGGGTTGACCCTCGGCGATGCAGAGATGCGTTCTGGTCGAACGATATCTGTGACAGGTGGTAAATATGTATAAATGGAACATGTCAGAGACAGCTCAACCCACACTGAGCCATGTCCTTGACCACGATCAACTTCCCATTCGCCGACTCCTGCGCGTGCATGATGAGGTGGTGAACATCAGAGTAAGTCACGTCCTTCGCATTGGACGCCGCGCACTGCGCCTGGGAGTAACGCTTTGAAAGGCGTTCTGGGCCTAGATAAGAATCAGAAGTGAGGAGACGCTGACTTGACACATGAATGCATTGCCGACCATAGTAGTACGGTTCCCCAAACGGCTTTGAAGCCCTAACCGTAAGTTCTGGTATCTCTTATAAAAAGTGGCGCCTCGCACCTCATGCAGTACTTCTGTGTCTTTTCGCTGCATGAACGCCCGTTCTTCATTTTACTCTGTATCAGTTGAAGAGGTACAAACTGAAACCAACGTGATGTCTCACCGAACGCAGTGCTGGTACTCCTAGGCACCGACCACACCAATATTGGCCTCTGACTAGGACGACTGGGTCGCACAAGATCACAATGAAGCAACAATAAATTGCAAGGGGGCAGGTCGACACGCCGATGTTATACGCAGGCAAGTTCATTACAACATTGTAAACGTACTCGTTCATGCACATGTTGGAAAACTTTCGTGCTAATACTCAGCAGCACCGTTTCAACGACGTCGAGGTTAAACCGGTTGATACCAGTGTAGCCCTGATGTCGTACGTCCCTAACCTTTATATATAGTATCAGTGTGTGCTATAAGTGACCTCATCTCAATAGAACAAGCCGATTATGCTGTTGGCACGCTCATGATAACGATATTCAATCTCACCCCCTGAGTGAACCCTAAGCCGAACCGGGCGGTAGTATGACGTTAACGTTAACAATAGGGACTTTCAAGTTGCGAAAAGAGTAATCACTGGCCCTATACTGCACTCTCCGGAACCAACTGTGTACAAAGTTCTTCTTTTCGAAAGCCAGGCGTAAGGAAGACGTGTATAGGTAGGCTCCCCCACTTCGGGTCTCTGTGGGCACTCATGAAAATCGACTATGCTTGCAATAGAGACGTTGCGGAGCTTCCTGTCACCCATGTGGCATGTCCCTTAATAAAATACCCGCTTTGGCTCGACTGCCGAGCGTTTTCAGTGACTTATTGAATATTGCCGGTGCGCTGCATGAGAATTCCGACCTCAAAAACAGCTTCCTGGCAACACTACAGGGACATCAACTCACTGGTCGCTCGATAGCTTTGGCAGATGAGACAGCGCTGGATGCCACATTACTCTAATCAATATCCTCAGGTGTACCGTGTACGAGTCGAAATGACGCACGTGGCGGTCAATGATTCAATCTGGTCGCCGTGGAGCTCATCGCTTTTGCCGCGCCATATACAGCTAGAGGCCTAGAGCTCTTATTGCGATTGCCGGCATTACCTGACAACCATAGCATAAACATTTGATGAACACCGAGACTCGATCAAAGCTGTCAATGTGGTCCAGGTGCCATTCTCAGCTTTCTGATCGTATATTGAGCGAGGGAGGGTGTTATCATGGTAGTAGTGGTCCTCAAATACTAGGTATGGTTTGGTATACTAATGATTCGTAGGCGCGTTTGATCATTTCAATATTGAAGATGCCGCTATAGTGTATACTAATTGTAATCCCATCCTTCTCGTGGTGACGTTAGGTCCAAGTGGTGAGCGATGATCATTACGGCCATTCTTATACAAACTTTCAATGCGCCTCGATCCACCCTTACAAACAGCTCTCTAGCTTCTCATGGGATGACGCCATCTGTCACCATACGGCCTGTTTCTGTTTCAGTGCCATGTATCTTGGCGTTTGCTAATTGGTTGACAATATTCAGATTTCTGGTCTTGTGACCGTCAATCCGAGTCTACTCGCCAACTGCTCGCTGTTCCTCCACACTACGGTATGTCACTATAGTAGCCGTGGCAGCCTGGGACAGATTCATGTTGGTTAAACCTATACCATCATGAGACCATGCTCACACAGCTTACCCAATGCTTCTGGAGCTAAAAGTGCCACGCCTGTGCAAATCAACATAGTTGGCCGACTCTTCCATTCTTTTTCCGACACGGAAGAGTTACCCGAGTGAATAACGTACGAAACTCGGGCTGCATGCGGGTGTACATACAGAAGAATCGATGAGTGCTCAAGTACTATGGACAAGGGACATGCGCGTCTTCCTCCTGCATAATTGACACGTTTCCAAACTGGTTCTCACCACTATCTCGCACAACACCCCAAGGCGAGAGGGATAGAGCGTTCGGTTTTCTTACGCCTAATAACAGAACGAGTGACCTGAGTAGCATTCTATGTATGAATACAGTACAGCAGTAGAGAACCATTCGATATTAGTTGAGAGTAGAGGTCCGTTGCGCCATCCATTGAGAACGGTAACAAGGACGCTGGAGACAGAAAAATGATCATTTCCCTTCATTCGGGTAAAACGGACGACGACGGCAGGATTCGAACCTACGCCCTCGAAGAGGATGTGATGTGACTTGTTCTAATCACACGCATTAACCAACTTTGCTACGTCGTCATACGAGATCTGCATTTTAGGAGAATATATATAACTAAAGAGGGCAGCCGTCCCTAAGATCGACGGTGTAATGCTCTTTCCGGCTCTCGGGACAACAACCCACCTTATCAAGGATCGTTTCAAATAACAACCGCAAGACTAAGGAACTTGTCACAGTTTTTTTTGTTCATGCACACGCTTGAAACATATTTGGAGTCTTGTCGATGTCCGCGCGACTCGACACAGTAATGAGTTCGTTTCCTGTTCCAAATTCCCATCACCCCTTCACCATTAGTCATGCGTGGCATTGGGGCCTTGGCGTTCAACGTTTCACCTTAACGGATGGGCTAATGACGCGCGGTGATATCTAGAGCTCATGCACTGCTTTCTTTTCTTGATTATTGCGCGCTTATAAGCGAACAGCTAGGAATTACACCTACCTGTGTGGCCCCTGCTTTATGTGAATAATGGCATTCCATTCCAAGCACTACTTCCACCGTCTCTCTCCCCCCGCCCCTCTCCGGATGCATGCATGTCATTCCGAAGAAAAAGTTCCAAGTGGCGACGGGCCCCGGGCCGCCCAATCCCCCGGAACTTATTACTCCTACAGTATCGCCAGCACCTAGCGTCTCAGCGGCGGATCATGATCCATCACACTGTATACAAAGCAAGGTCCAGGTGCTAACAAAGTTAGGCACCCCGATCTATTGATCAACAAGTTTTGTTCCCAGTTGCGATCGTCGTATACATTTCCTGAACTGGTATGCACTCACATGCTATACACAACGCCAATACTCGGTTACATATTGAAAGATCAGGACGCCACGGGAGAACTAAGTCTGGAAAGAATCTACCTATACACAGATACTCACCAGAGGCATCGCGCGCGGCGCTAGACATCATTCGCAAAAAAAGGGAAGACGGGCGGTGCTGCGGATGTACATAATAAGTTATAAGTGCCGAGCATTTCTCCACTTCTACGTCTAGACGTTACATACTGTAGCTTCTCTCTGTGAGAGACTTTAATCGGTTGGCTGACGGCGTCATGTCAGATGTTCAAGACCCTAGTTCTGGGCAGGCAGGACCTGGGATATTAGAGTTGGCTGCCCAAATTTACCGTTTGACTGGAGCACTATGGAGTGAGTAGACGGTTTATTCACATTTATTCATCCCTGAGACTAATGCCTACCTGAAATACAGTAATGCCCCTTTGCCTCATTATGTATGACATCTGTAAGCTATTCAGTCTCTTGTACTCCGCGATGAAAGCTCTCATCTACATGGGGTTATGCCTGGCAGTGCTCACGCTAGACGTCGAGGTATGCAGTTTTTGCTATATCTCCCTTTCTTCGCTCACGAGCACAAGGTCAAATACTTCTGGAATGGGCGAGGAGGAACGCTATCGCGGTGGTTGTATTTCTTGGTGAAAGACCTGTTCTTCGATTTCCAGTAATCCCGGCTGATACCTTTCTTACTGCCCGCAGAACAGATACTGGCCGTAAGTTGGATGTATTTTCTTATCGTGGGAACAGAAAACCTGACTCAAGCGTCGCGCTTCCCCTTTGAAGGGCAGTGAACTTGGTGTGAGATCTTATCACATTCGTCTATGGCATGTTTGTCTTAACGAATACGGGGAATCCAGCTTTCACAATATAGGTACGAGTGTCTTCGCGCCTCCGCTGTATGTATAATAGCAAAGTCTGACCTTATTTGGGACAGTCCTGAGTCTGAGGCACCCACCACCCAACGTAAGCATCTTGTCTCAAGACTTTCTTACTTACTTCTACTCAGGAATCCATATGATGGCTGCAGCTGTATGTTCTTCAGCCGAATTTCCAATGATAGGACACTGCGACCATTAACTCGTTTTTCTTTTACCAAAGTTGTACGTTTTGGTTTCAGTACACTGCGTACTCAGCAGGTGCAGAGCATGTGATTGTCGGAGGTAACTCCTTCACGTCTGTGATGCAGGTCATAATGAGTTCATTCATCGACTCAAGGTATTCTTATTTTACGCCTCTATGCTCTCTTCGATTGCAACAGGAGATTGCTTGCAATCCTACTTACTCTGTGAGTAGCGGAGGATTCAAATAATGACTAATTTTCAATGGTCTCCCGAGATATGCGTTATCAATGTCAAGTGAAACCGTCCTCATTGGATTGGTCACCCATCGATTTCAATGTATGTGTTAATTTTAGAAAAAAAACTTTAGTTTTCCGCTCATACCCGTCAAGCCCAGGAGGCGCTGCGAGGTGTATTCACCGGGTGTGCCCCTACCAACATCCCGCTCTGGTGTTGGTGGTACTGGATACCTTCTTTGATATTCGAATCTACGCTGTTGTTCTTAGCGTTATGGAAGACTGTCTTGGAAGCTCGTAAATCCATGATTCGTGCATCTAACCTTATGGCAGTGCTTCTTCGCGATTCGGTGCTTTATTTTGGAGGCGTCACATTTTTTTCAGTGGTCCGTCAAGTTATATATCACCTTTGACTTCTAACTGTACAAACTGCAATGGGTCCCATTTTATAGGCCAACTTTCTCGCCTGGTACATCGCACCGGTAAATACTAAGCTGCTTTTTCAATGTTTTCATAAACACACAAGTGACCATTTGTCGTATATCCAGCTTCCGTTGTACGGATTGTTCGTCGGGTGTGTACTCATTATCTAAAGACCACGTCCCCAACGCTCAACGGTGGTCCCAGCTGCCACATAGGTTTCCAGTCCATCTTGGGATGCCGGATGCTGGTATATATATGCCGTCGTATCACCAAAAGATTGTATCTCAAGGTCGTTTTACAGCTGAATATACGAGAAGCAGCAGCAAACACGTCTGCAAGCGAGTTAGGATCGGTTGAGACCATACGGTTCCAACGTGTCAAATTTCCCGCGGACTCACCCCGTAGCTCGACAAGCACTTTCGTCTGACATAGTGTTATTCTCCGGTACGCACATGCGATGTAGTTCAAAATCATCTGTAACTGGCACAAGTAACTCCTGCTCTGTACCTTTCTGTACTCTACCTGTATACATGTCCGGGGAGCTCTGGTCTTCCCAACCACTCTTTTCGATATTCTTTATTTTGTTTCTTAGTGGAGGGTTGGGGTGTTGAGTCGCAATCTCCATGGTAAGGACTCACACCCTCTAAATCAAGTCTGCGCGTACGCCCAAATGACTATTGACTTGATCCGTCTCCCCAAATGTCGGAGGCAAGTTCTGCATTATGAATTAAGTACGCTCACTGTAATAGCTGTGATTGCAAGTAACGGTCCGTTTCTACGTGTCTCCCGCTTCGAAGCTTCACACGAGATCTCGAACCTGTCACACTGAGATATCAGCAATCAGAATAGAAGTATGGACTCGGAGTGCTAAGGAGTTTGTCCGGGGGTAGCGTCGTACCTGCCTCAGCCTGAAAGAAACGGAGGAGCTCGTAGAAGATCAACATGAAGACGTCGCCTTGTGCAAGGATCCTCTCCGATGACAGAATCAGAAGGCAGAAAGTCCTTCACTCCCGAGTAGCGAACGCACTGACGTCTTGAGCAAGGATTGGTATGCACTTCTAAAACAATCAAGTTTGCTGGCGATGAGTAGGTTCGGTTGCGGGAAGTACAAGGATGTCAAATCTCCTTGGAAAAAGGGGAAGGTGTAGTACCATCAGCTAATTACTAAGTCTAAAAGCCTGGACCACGAATCCACGAATTCACCCTGACACGCAAACTTACCTGTCTCCCCGGGCACCAAGACATGAGAGGAAAGAATTTACTTCCGATTTCCGGATATCATCGCTGCTGTAACGAGAAGCAAGCTCCTTGGGGAGGACAGGCACAAAACTATCCTATTCACAGATGATGCAGGGACGTTCGGCACAGAAGAATGGTGGGATACGAGCTGCAGCAAGCACGACTGAAATTTTCAGGGAGTCATTTGTGATCCAAATGTGTTGTGAATCGCAGAGATAGGGAGTTGACATACTGTATTCCGTCCCATTGCAGCTCTATGATCTCAAAACACAGGCTGGTCCGACCTACACCTGCGAATATTATCTTACAGTTAACGCATAACGAAACCACAGCCGGTGATGGTTGTGTCAATGGACTCTGGGTCTGTGACGGCCCATAGGGCGAACGAATGTAAGAGCTCGAATAAGACAGGCAGCCTGCACTGATCAACGACTTGAAGCATCTAATTGAGTAGTCGAGTAAGCTGCAAAGCTGCAGGATCCTGATGACACTGGCATAATTAACTCCATCCAGCAAGGTAAGATTCTCACTAAGAATATATCAACGTTCAAATGTTATTTGCTAAACAGACGTCTAGTAGGCCGACGGTGTTACATGTGTGCTACCGACCGCCGGGTAGTTTGACTGGCTGAAAAGTGTAGGATCCCTTGTCGGAACGTTTCACCATTCGTGAATATTCGGAGTTTCATATGTAAGAGGAGAAGATTCGCTATCCATATTATCATTCTCATCCTCAAGATGAAAAATGTCAAGTGTTCTCAGCTTGTCACGTGAGCAAATGTAAATAACTGTAAATACTCGCGTCGCGTATAGGTTCAACTATTTCTAAATGCCAACATCGTGGACCCAGCGACTGTCGCGCCTCTCCGAGGTCCTGGGTACGAATATTGTAACGGATGATGAGGAGCGTCAAGGTCAAGCACTTGATCAACATCTAACTTCTCGGACAAAAGAACACCGAGGTATGTTCAAAACGGCGTAGGTATCCTATTCCGAATAATGCTTTCTTGAAATGGTAGGAAATTTGGACCGCCTTCGCTTCACAGATGAAGATTTGAGCCTGATTGGCACGTTAGCTGTGGGGCAGTTCGGAGTGGTAGCTAATATGTTACATCTCCCTGCATAAGGCACTTATCAAAGATCCCAGGTGGATGTTGTGAGGTGCCGATTGGACTCAAAAGTATACGTCCGGAAGACGATAGAGAAACACATAGCTCTGAGAGCTCGAGGGGTGTGTCTCATTCCTCCCTTCCATGTGCTGTAATAGCCTTTATCGTGTGGCATCAGCAATGCTCTCCTCAGTTGGAGCGTGACATCCTTGTCAAGGCGCTCGTGACTAACTCTTTCTGGGCGCCGCATCTGCTCTGTGCATTCCAGACTGAGACTGCGTTAAAATTCGTTATGCAATATGCAGACGGTGGAAACCTGTGGGATGTTATCGAGTCTTCCCCAGAGGGAAAGATAACCGAACAGGACTTGAAATGGTGGACGCCACAGATTGTCAGTGCCATCGATTGGTGTCACTCTCAAGGTTTTGTGCATCGGTACGTAACTCACCTTGCAGTACAAGTGAAGGCATAGAAGGAGGATTTGCTTGATTTCCAGAGACATCAAGCCACACAATTTTGTGTTAACCCCAACATCACATTTACTTCTAGTGGATTTTGGCTCAGCTGCTCCGCTTTCTCCTCCATCTCAGTCCGGGGTACAGCTGGTTCCTAAAGAGCACTGCCTTGTCCCTTGTGGTACATGTGACTATATATCTCCTGAAGTTCTTCGGTGTCACGAAGAGGCTCTGGTAGCTCTAGAATTAGACGATCACCGGAGCCCTTTGACTGCGACTACAGATGAAGACGGGGGAGCTTATGGTCGCGAAACTGACTGGTGGAGTTTCGGCGCTATGGTTTATGAAATGGCGTTTGGTGTAGCTCCATTTTTCGCCCACGACATAGGACATACCTACATCAAAATAGTTGAGCATCGAGTAAGTCGGGGAAAAATTTTAAAGCTTCTGTTTCCGACGCTATCATTTAGTCAAGCCTCCAACTGAGTCCTACGACAAATTTATCAACTGCCGTCATTTCGTTACTTCAGGGGTGAGCCATAAGCTTCAGGCATTCGTTTACCAGCTGACACGTTCTAGAGTGCTTTGTGACAAGGAGTACCGCCTGGGCAGGCGTTCCGTTTCAGAGATAAAAGACCACTCGTTCTTTCACGGAGTAGATTGGACAAGGCTACATCAGCGTAAACCCTTCATCTACCGTACCTTGTTCCTGGGCTCATTCCTGATTATACAGAGGACGCCCCTGATCATCTACGCCTCCCGCAGTTCACTTATTCAGCTGTGGCATCCAACATGCTAGAGGACCGTATATCTCTGCCAGAGGGAGGGGAAGAAGGAGAAGAGGGGGAAGAGGCTGACATGGAACACTTCAGCCGTCCTTTTGCCTTTTCTGCTCTATTCCAGTCTTCCCGATTATCCCCAGGGGCATCCATTTTGCGAGGATCGCCTGCATACACCCGCTCGGTACCGGCTCATAACCCTGCGTTAAATTCGTTTGTTGGGTTTTCATGGGGCCCTCGAATAAGTGCCTTCAACCCACAGTCCCCTAGTCACGACACCACTTCCCCCGCACGTGCCCCGCTGCACCGTGAACCCGTGAACTTAACACCTCGTCCCGCTTTTCCATTAGGAATCACGGGATCCTTATCACTTCCACAGACGGAGACCAAAGCGCATACGTTTCGTACGCCCGTTCGCACAAATTCAGTGCCATTAATGCATCATGATGGGCACACTGTTTCAATCCCCCGTACCGGAACGGGTCGCCGCATGTATGGAAAGAGACCTATGTCAGACCGCGAAGCCATGCAACAACTCGTTGAGTGTGTTGGGATGAGCGCGCGTAAGAAAGTTCTCGAGAGCGGACAGAAACCAACCCACATTAGGACGGCATCTGGTCGTTTGGGTTCCAAGAAAGATATCAAGCGGTTTGTGCCCATTCCCAAACCTTTAATTATCGATACCCGGATAAAAGGAAACATGTCGGCGACGACGTCCGAGAGCGAGTCCCAACCACCAAGTCCTACCCCTCGACCTGGGAGCGCGTTGTCCCGGAGGAGCGGATGGGGAGGGAGGTCAACCCCATCTCTTGTGGCCGGACGGTCTACTCCTACACTGACTTTCACTGCAACGGGAACAGGCACGGGTGCTACCGGAAGTGGAAATCTAACGAGAATCAGCTTTGCCTCTATCAAGTTGACGGAGACTGCTACATCGTTTGACGAGAAGCTCCGAAGCGCAGAACGAAAACACGATAAACTCCTGGATGAACTTGCTAGTTTAGAGAAAGACATCTGTACTGCAACTACGCATTTGAGATGCCCTTGATTCACTGCACTGCAACAATCGTCGATCACAGCTGCGTCAATCGGTATTTCTAGTAGTTATCACAGTTATATATTACTGTAAGACCAACGGTAAGGTCGTTGGGCGCACCTCCTCAAAAGATATCGATGAAACCTGGCAACAAAATGATTCATTGCTATTCGTAAGAGGTCGGAACGGGCCGGGAGCCAGTTATGCTTGTAAGTAAAAGCGCTCTTGGTCCTGAGTAAGTATACTGTATACAGTATTACAGTAAACAAGATAGTATCGACAACCTCCGACCCCGAGTCTACTCGAACGTATCCTTACGTACGCGTGACTAGAGTAAGTATTTCACTTACTAATCGATAAATCAACTTTCACTGGCCGCGCCGCTGCGCGCTGATAGGACTGCTATACTTTTAGGCGTCACTAGCGTAAGTATGGCTATAGTTGATTACAATAATGATTGGTAACATATTCCGCAGACCCTGGCCCGAGCATCACTACCTAAAGTAGAAACGCCTAATTTTGCTACCTCGTCGGAGTTTTTGTAATAATTTTTTGCCTCTGCTGTCCACGCAACTTCAAGTAGTTAAACTCTGCCTCGAATGATTAAATAAAGCATTTGTGGTAGGAAACAAACAAGAAATGCAAAAATGATGATACCGCAGTATAGACTATACAATGTGACGATTCCTTCAAGTTGATCTAATCTAATCATCTAGATACTTCCCGGCTTGTATGTTTTCGCGAGCACAAGGTCACGGTACCAATGATGATATATATATATATATATGATGGCCGTTTGTACTGCTTTCCTTCCAGTTAGGCATGTCTCCTCATCACGTCCAGCTTTTTATCAACGGCCAGAGACGACTTTCCAGCTCTGGCGAGACATTTGAGACATACAATCCGGGGACTAAACAGCACACGGGCCATGTAGAATCCGCATCTTCAGCTGATGTTCAGGAAGCCATTCAAGCTGCCAAGGCCGCCTTTCTAGCTTGGGAGCGCGTTTTCGCAAGTGAGAAGCGAAAGATCTTGAACAAGGCGGCGGACCTTCTCGAATCAGATAAATACATAAAGAAATTGATTGAATCTGTTGCTCAGGAAGTCGGGTATATGGCGGGGGCTTTTGAGGCCCATAGTGCGGCAACGCAGCTCAGAGAAGGTAAGATAACACTCTAACTTCTCATATTGAAGTCATAACAGTGAGCTGGGTATGCAGCTGTTGCACAAGCTGCGGGAAATGTTGGAGAAACCTTTCCCTCAGGAAGAGTGCCTGGTGCAACAGTGATCGTCCAGAGGCGGCCATATGGAGTCGTAAGTCTTGTAGCCTCATCTGCTCATGAGATACTCCATTCTCACGATAGATAGGTCCTTGCTATAGCACCATGGAATTCGCCTGCAAATTTGGTAGCTAGAGCGACCGCAATGCCTTTAATATGTGGCAACACTGTAGTGTTGAAGTCATCTGAGGTCTGTCCGAAGACCCACGAGATATATGTAGAAGGTAGGCCCCTAATTTTATCATTGAATCATCCCAAAATTAATGACACGTCTCCCACGAAGCTTTACATGAAGTACATGACGATAAAATCGACTCTTTCATTATGCAAGAATCTCATTCCATTTCTTCTAGGCTGGTCTTCCCAATGGCGTAATCAACCTGCTTCATATGTCACAACAGAGTACGCCTGTGCTTGTTTCTGAGATAATCGCAAACCCGATCATTCGACATGTCAATGTAAAATTTCAATCGAGCCCCGTTATGATTAATAATTCTATTTCAACAGTTTACCGGGGGGGATCATGTTGGTAGGATTATCGCTGCAGAGGCAGGGAGACATCTTAAACCATGTGTTATGGAATTGGGCGGGAAGGCTGCCGCAGTCGTGAGCATCATTGACACATTGGTGTCTGCTATATCTAATTTTTGAAAAGGTATTGAATGATGCCAATGTCAAGCTAGCTGCCAGGGGCATCATCTTTGGGGCAATGTTATATTCG
Source organism: Ramaria cf. rubripermanens (assembly GCA_003316465.1). Classification (NCBI taxonomy): domain Eukaryota; kingdom Fungi; phylum Basidiomycota; class Agaricomycetes; order Gomphales; family Gomphaceae; genus Ramaria; species Ramaria cf. rubripermanens. Next base: position 29,334 of record QFFB01022353.1, read on the forward strand.
GGGCAGGTCTGTTATTCTCTCCATGATTTGTCTACTTTCTTGAGGGTTCAATGCGTTTCGCTGATATGCGATTAGGTATGCATGTCCTCTGAAAGAGTAATTGTACAACGTGGCGCGTCGGAGGCCTTGATTTCAGAACTCACAGCCCTAGCAAAGAAACTGAAGGCTGGTCCCAACGGCTCCGATGCAAACATATCAGGGGTAGTCTCTGAATCCTCAGCAAAACGTATTGTTTCTATGGTGAAAGATGCTCAAAAAGATGGCGCGGAAGTCCTGGTAGGAGATCTGGAGCATGACGGCCCTTATGTGCAGCCGCATGTTGTGCTCGGCTACAAACCTGGAATGCGTGTTTGGGACCATGAAACCTTTGGCCCAGGTATGTCCCCGCATTTAATTTTTGAAATCTTTTTTTTTTTTTCAGAGTAATACGTCGAACCTAACTAATACTGGTGCAAGTGTTTGGCATCACAGTATGCGACACTGTTGATGAGGCAGTAGAATTAGCAAACAATACGGCCTTTGAACTGACAAGTTCTCTCTGGACGAATAGTATACACGGTATCGAGATTGCGTCTCGAATCCGAACGGGTGAGTAATTACCTATCACATTACCGCTTCCCTCCCAGTCTGATTGTCATCGTCATTGCCACTTACCCTGCTCTAGGATCCGTTTTGATTAACGGTGAGCTACACATACACATAAACGTCGGTAAATCAACTCTAACCCGCAAAATAACTACTAATTGCAGGGGCCACAATTCACCCGGAACCCAGCATCGAAATTCACGGTATCGGGTAAATAGATCGCTATTTGTAGCTTGGGTGGCTAACCTCACTATTTGTCGTAGAGGTAATAGCGGCTTTGGCCGTTACGATATCGAAAATTTCACCCAGAGACGCATCATCGTCGTGCATCCCGAGGATGTTAAGTTTCCTTGGGCAGATGATTTGGGCCTATAAGACTCCAATTTTACCAGTAACGTCAAAGTCAAGGTTAATATAGCGATACATCAAGACTCTGACACTATTGGGATCAAATGGTACACATGACTTACAGTCTAGAATGAGTGTGATTGATCCACAGCAAGAGGCATAATCGACCCGTCAACGTGTTTAACAATTCTACGACTCGCATTTGAGCGAGCATTGGCACTATCGATATCGAATCAAAGCCAAACTTCGGGCGACGGCTTGTGCTTCCCCTGTTGTGCTTTAAACATACAAGTAATCCTAATCCACATCACGGTGCGATCTTAGCCCAGGAGACGAAAATGGCTAGACCTCTCGTTGTGTGAGCTCAAAGCCCCCTTCATAGCCTACCATATTCACGGGAGTCAAAACATCCCTCCATCTTCCAACGTATCTGTCCCCAACAAGATAGCCTCTGTAAAGCCACCTCCCCCGGTCCTCTGGTCCGTTCTGTAACCGATGACGGACCTATGAGCCATCAACCTGACATTTAAAAAAAATGTTTACATATTCCTTTAAAACCGTTATGAAAGCGTCCGACGGTCTAACACGACCTCGGAGCTTGAAACTACCCCAGGCGGAATGTCCCTGAGAAAGTTGTAAATCAATGAATTAATAATCCGGACAGACATACTTCGCCCAATACGATAACGTCACGAAGTATGCCCTCATAAGGGTCTCTACCCGTTGCTTGATGAGTTCGATGATAGACCGTCCTCTGTGAAGAATGAGTAAACACGGCATAATGGTCACCCTCCTCAACAAGAGTTGATACAGGGAAGAATGCATTATGTGCGGCACCAGCTGGGAGGACATAATCGTCTGATGGAGAAGTCGAAGAGTACGAATGGTACTCCCGAACTTTCCAGACCTGCGGGTGGTGACCTATTGTCCCTTCAGTGACGCAATGTGGCGGTTCACCAGATAACATGGCGGCGTAAACGCCAAACTCTGCATACTGTCAAAAGTTAAAATAGAAACAACATGAAGATATGAAGTTCTAACAGTAAATAAGCCCTCCCAGGAGCCATCGAGGCTTCCTGGACGATAGTATCGTGGTCCATTTGCTGTATCAACGTAACCCATACCAGGACCGGGACCAATGCAACGCTCCCAGACGCAATCCCACCTTCGGCTTAAAGAGCCATTGCTTGATGCCCAATCCCACGCTCCCCGGCGGGGCGTAAGGTCGTCGGATTCGGATGACATCTCGTTGGTTGGTGCCAACATCATGACTTCAGGCTGTCTGATGCGTGCGATGTATCCCAAAACTGCCGATATCGCAGTTGCAGGCGGAGTAACATATAATGGACGACTAAAGTGACGATAGGCTGTTCCGGGTGGGCTACAGTCGGGAAGCGAGAACTGCATCCATGGATGGGTAGTCAGGGGATACTGAGGATATCCTTCTCAGATGGCGTTGAAATCAGCATGAATAAAAGACTAACTCTATTCGCACCGATAGCATAACTGCGCAATATTTCTGTATACATATCACTTGGGCCTGCCAAGATGGTCCTGTGTGCGTCTGGAACAGATATGCGTATCATCACAAAGGTGGATAATGGGACGACTTGCCTAACAGAGAGAGTAGCCAAAGAGCCAACTTGTTATCAGTATTGTCTCGAGGCCAACTTCTAACTTGCATATCATGCTGAATGTACGATCCTCCGGAAGGCTCGAGGAAGTAGATTTGTAACCACTTTTGGACCTTTCCAAACGCTCTTAGTTGGATGGCGTTCTTTCCATCATTCTACGAATATGAGGATAAACATCTCTGCTTTCGTCTCCCATATTTCGAGCGTACCTCAAGCATCATGATTATTGCCATCCAGAGATCATGCTGGCGGTTCACGAGGTCTGAGGGCAAGGAATGACTACCTACTCCCCCTCGTATCCGCTTCATAGCTTCGAAGCGTCTACGCAATTCGTCTGCCAGACACTGCGCAGAGGTATACTCTGAGCTAAGTCGACGAAATGGCGCAGCAATATCAAACTTATATCGAAAGAGTGAGGCATAGAGCGGGGGGTTGCACGAGAAAGATAACGAATCATGAATGGTTTTGCAGGTGAGACAGAGCGAAGCGAGATCTTTAGGTGGCCCAGTGAGCTGCTTCCATCCCACGAAGAATGCGATACGTTCGAGAATTTCCAAAGGGATCGTGTCGAGTGAAGGTACCATTTGAACAAGGTCTCCAGTGGTTGCGAGGCTGAGTAAGACAGAGAATAGCCGATCCTGCCAAGCAGCCTACAAAGTGTCACGGCGTGACAGCTTCGTATTTATGTCTGGAGGAGAACTAGCTTGAGAACTGCAGTGGTCAAAAGTAATTAATACCCCAACTGTTCTGATAGGGAATGAAGCAGAATCTGACCTCTGCCTGTTATGCTAAGTGAAGCTAACTGATCACCGTATTCTCGCATCCTTTATGTAACCTATCATCCCGTACTAGTATATGTGGCGGCCCTGGCGAATGGATATTCTATGGTTTTCAACGAGTGGCTCCCACGGGCTCCCACCCGTGTCATACGATGCGACCACCAATCTAGAGATGCATGAGCAGAAGAGGGACTAATCCCAGTGACATATGACGTAGCGGAAGCTGAGCGCGTGCAGAAGGGCCGGAGTAGATGAAATAGTGTGGAAACGAAGATACAACACTTATATACGTAATAACAGACCACCACGTGCTATAATTGCTACTTTCTCTGACCCACAGTCCGTGGAGACTGTCCCAATTGCCAGAGTAACGTATCTCCGTCCCACTCTATGTCACCCAAATCATGCCCATGTCTCTCCATTGACTGGTTGCGTCAACCACTCATAAGCACGGAAATACAGTTAGTCAAGAAAAACACCAGCGCACCTGTGAGCTCACACTGTCCAGACTCAGGTTGGGATCTGTTAAGTGTGAATTCAAGGAGTCGCTACGAGCAGAGCGGTCTAGAATGGACTCTTCACGCAGCGGTGCGAGGGTGCGTTGGCCTTTATTTGCAGAGCCAGTCCCCGATCCCGATGCAACACTGTCGTTGTCGACGTTTGTAGCAACGTTGTAAACCGGAGTTGACGGACTACGATCACGATTCCCCTGGAGATGAGGCATTAGTAACGGAAGCTTCACGCTGTTGGGTGAGAACTGTACCCGAAACTCCAAGCTTGCGAGGGTGTCGGTTGTGATCTGTGAGAGATGGCGGTGGGATGACTGTGTCGAGTCGGCAACTGAGATATTTGTGCGTAAGGGGCTCTTTCCCAAAGCTACGCTACTCGTAGTTGTGGATGCGGTGGCTGCGTTAGAAGAGGTGGTGAAAATGTGTCTACCGGGAAGAGATACAGGGTCGTTCAATCTGCACTAAAGTATGAGATATAGAAACAAGAAATCTGGGACACCCCACATTACAAGCATAGAACTGGTGTACACTATTCACGGCAAGCTTTGTATGAGGTTCCCATCAATAAACACATTCTGGGAGTACTCACATTCTCCCACTACGAAGTGAATACCGATGAAGACGAGGGTGTTTTCCATGGTGACATACTGTATTTCCTCAGTGAATTCAGCATATAACCTAACCGAGGACATACGCATATGAAGTTTACAACAGAAAGTATACTTAATGACAGCAATAGCATTCAATAATGATTACTAAAACAAAGGGTAATGCAATAACTCACCAGGGAAGTAAGCCAGTCTGCAAAACATATAGCGTCAAAGTGTCTATCAGGGAGGCTCTGAAAATGAACGGGGATCAGTAACATACTCTCTGAGGACGAGGATGCTCTAGTACTGAGGAGCCAGCCGCAGGCTGCCGTAAAATAAATATGCCAGAGTAGCAGTTGTGACTATATCTGAGGGGAGTCCAGATGCAAAGCAACCGGTCAGCCATTTCTGTATTTGGACTCAGCTGTCTTTGCAAGACCAAATGGACGGGATAAATAGTACCGTTTCCCGTAAAGCTTCATTATATCTTCCCATTGTCGTGCTGGGGGTATGAAGGATATGTTCCTGAGAAAGACTGCCGAAGAGAAGCAAAAACTTACACGATAACAGCTGCGGCTGTGTGGTGCTTTAAATATAATCAGGACTACGACGTGCTTGAATGCAACTCACTGATGCCAATCGCTGTCGAAAAAAGAACGTTACTTATTTGATTGACACATACGTAGTAGCATACCTAAACGAGCGACTATCAAAGGAATGATGCCGACAACCAAATGCACATTTTTTCCGCTGACTGGAATGCAATGAGGAACTTTACTCTAGGTGAAACTGTCAATGCTCACGGAACCATATTCTTTCGACAAAAAAGCTATGGACCGAAAAATTTTAGGACGATCATTATTTTTGTGCGTGTGGGTTTAACACCAACCTCTGGACAATAAACGTGATCACTGTAGTAATCGCTATTGGCAGAAAAAGGGACCTAGTAAACACGGAGACATTAAATCCCTTAAAATCGCCAAGTGACAAGAGCACGTACCATATCTGAACATCACTATTTTGTGGCAGCAGATAATTGCTGACCAGATCGCGATACTGTGCGTGACTGATGAAACATAAATTCGATGTGTTGAGAATCCTGAAGAGAGTGAGGCCATGGTAGTTCTAGATAATGAAAGTTATACAGTACCATAGCACTGCAATCTGCAAATAGCTATGCTAAAAGGACCGCTACACTTTGGAACTGGATGCTTACCGCAATCTTGAGTAGTGCCAGATCATTGGAGTACGTGCGGTAATAGAGGTAAGATTGCAAGGAAAGAAATCCAAAAAGAAACGCGGAGAATAAAAGCCCAATGAGAACTGCCTGCAGGTTGGAGGTGGCCTGAGAAACGTAGACTCCTCAGCAGTGGCGCACAAGCACTCACACCAAAACTTGTGTTGATACCATCCATGTTGGATACCATCGTACACACCTCAACTTTGGCTTTCAGCTGCAGATGGTGAGAGGGAAGAATGCCTGGGCGTCAGGAAGCAACCTCCTGACAGCGAGCGCTGGCAATTGATGCATGGCGTGACGTGTTCCGACCAACATCCGACGAACGACGAACAGCTCACAGACTCATAGCTGGCTATCATGGCATGCAAGTCATTAAAGCGTGTTACCATGCGAACTTCTTCAGTAATATCGGCCCTTATATTTGAAATGCCAAAGAGAGCTCTTGACGCGTCATGAGAAGGTGCTTTACTATTCGCTGGAAGGTTGAAGATCGTCACACCATGTGACAGCCTGGGAATGGAGAGCAAGTACCCTAATGACGGTGGTTCTGATGATGATGGTTTGATAATTTTCGTCATCGACTCGCATGTCACGCGAGCTGCTCTGTACTCTAACATTTGACTATTGCATGTTCCCCGCGAAAAAACTTGTACTTCTATCTCCTCGAATTGCTCTCGACGATTACCATGCACGTTATTTGTCTTTCACCACTCTGTACATATAACGCAACTGCAGGCAGCGACGAGGGCGCATGTGCGTGTCCTTGGACCTGTGTGCTCAAGTGAGAACGTCCACTATCCCTTGCAGCACAACTCCCTCGGCGTCGCGGCCAAAATGCACTAATTCCGCGGAATAGCGCAGCGAGCCCGGCTTATTATATTATTCAACGAAAGCGGGAACAGTGAGAGCGTGGAGGGTGGGTTACGTGCGACTAAGCAGCAGCGGCGACGGACCACTGCACACTCTGTCCTTCCACACGCGCCCACAGCTCCCCACATGGTCCTGTTGCAGGACCGCAATGGGTTGAATCAATTTGTGTACTTCTTTCCATGAAACAACTTAGGTGCACAAAACAGGTAATATGGGATCAATAACAGTGATCTCATAAGCGACTAGCGTCTGGAGCGGCCGGGTCGCCAATTGTAGCAAATTATGTCTCTCCAAGTTTCGCAGCTTTGGATTGACGGTTCGCCGCGGCCGTCGAGTACTGGGCGAACTTACGATGTGTACAACGGCGGTTCTCACGCTGTCGTAGGCCGGGCTGCATGTGCGCCGTCCGAAGACATCCTTGCTGCCATCAAGGCTACTGACGCCGCGCGGCCCGCATGGAAAGGCCTTCGCAAAGCGTGATATCTTGCTCAAAGCCACAGAGCTCCTCGAGAAGCCAGAGTAGGTGAAGCGCCCCATGGATGCCGCGCAAGAAGAGGCCACTTCCCCTCAAACTCTGGGCTAGCATGAACACCATGGCGACTGCGGGACAGTTTCGAGATGCTGCGACGGGTGCAATGAACCTGAGGGGTGAGACGACGCTGACGGTTCGCCTTGATGGGGGACCATGCCGATAGAAAAGTGACCGTGGGGCACCGTGTTGCAATGGTGCCATTTAACTCTCCTACGGCTCTTACGGCGCGTGCTATTGGGATCCCCCTCGCATGTTGGTGCTCAAATCTTACGAGCCTTCTCCACGATGTGCAGCAATTGTCGTTGACATCTTATGCCAGGTACACATTGTGCATGGTGACTTTGCGGTTGATCTGGACGAGCTTTGCATAGGCTGGACTGCCGAAGGGTGTACTAAACCTCGTTCATGTCGCCATAGAGGACGCGCCGAGGATGTCGCCCAGATTATTTAGCTATAAATATATCGCCCACATAAATGTGAGCATTTAAATTTTAATTGCTCTAGCATTCTTCAGAACATCTCAACAGTACACAGGCACTAGTGAGCGGGTCGCAAAGATCCTTGCCGCCGAAGTGACTAAGCACCTGAAGCCATGTGTAGAACTAGCGGAAAAGCTGCCGTTATCGTGAGTACCATGAATCCCCCCCCCTTCCCTGCAAGTTCTTATGCGTACGCAGGTTTGGACGATGCGAGTGTTGAAGATGCCGAACGGAGTATCATCTTTGGCGGTATGATCCACAGCGGTCGGGTAGGAAGCCCCAGCCCCTCCTACCAGCCGGTACAGACACACAGACACACAAGCTAATCACGATGCCGCAGGTCTTTTTGTCTACCGAATGGGTCATCGTTTAGCGTGGCGTCTCCGAAGCGCTTATTGCCGCTCTCATGAGCATCACGCAGAAAATTTGTGCCGGTACCGAGCCCAATACACACACGGCCCTCTCGTCCCCTCAGCGGCTGCCGAGAGAGTTATGTTCCCTTACAGATGCACACGCGTGTGGCGCAGAGGTCATCGTCGGTGACCGCGCATCACGGTGCTGTGGGAGACGGCGTTATTTGGCCCCGTGTTTGCAATCAAAATCGCGGATACAGAGGATGAGCTAATCGAATTGGCCAGTCAGATGGATTATTCTCTTATAGGCTCCGTGTGGGTGAGTTTCTGGGATTATTATCTTCTTTTTGAGTCTTTCATTGGTGCATGGAGGATCCTGATCGCTATTCGCATTTTATGGGCCAGATTCAGATCAACGCACGAACATTAGCCACAGAATTACGCATGCGTTCAGGGCCTTGGGTGCGTATTCGTTCTATCTAACCTACACCGGGTATGTTGCATACTGATAATACATAATTTTTCTTGTCCAGTGGAGCAACTGGATATGGTCGCTTCGACATCGAGCACTTCATGTCCTGGGAACAATTATAAAAACGAACAGGCTTTATTGGGCTAGTCGTATGACAATACTGTACATGGTAATAAGTAGTTCGTGGGTGCAATAATTGAAACACTTCCATTACCGAGAGGGGATAGCGGTCTACGATGAGTGTTCTTGTACGAACTGGAAATTTTGTCATTCACCGTGCTTGGGACGCAAAGATTAGTATGAATCTACAAAGTTAGGGGCCCCTACCCAATCTCAATAACTAGCAAAATGATCTCTAGCACTCTCATCGGCAAAGGGAATAAGATAGCGATGTCCCCTGCGTCGAATGGGTGTGTTACGAAACCGCCATTGAAACGAGATTTCTGTAGAGTGCTCGAGATGTAAGCTCTATCCATTGAACTTCTTGAACATTATGAATTTGTACCTGCCCCATGGAAAGCCAGCGAAGATCCGGGGTGCAGTGAATTCTTTCAGCACGATCAAAGGCGTACCTGGACGCGCAGTACAGCTGCCACACTGTAACATCAGTATGATGGCTGCGTTGTAAGGAAACTTCCCCTGGCTCACATCCGTATATCTACGTCTGGTTTCTATTTTATCCTTATTTCTAATTACGCACAAAGGTTACTCGAACACAACTCCTTTAGATCCGTCATCATATTTTGACCTGTCGCTAGGTACATATGCAATTCAGTGAGGGTGCAAGAAGCAACATATGCTACAATTTCGCACACAAGCACCGTCTTTATCACTGACCACATCCAGCGCCAGACTTCCAACAAAGGAAAACCATGAGCTTCCATCCGCTCACTTACACTGCGCCGGCATTCAAACCGTGACCCCATCAATATCGGACCAAGAGAAAGGCGATTAGGAGATAATTTCCGTTTCAGGAAATTTGCATAGTCCTGACCAATCTTTCTGACAGCCCATGGCAGCCCATCATGCCTCGTCGGGGACAACCATGTACTGCTGACGAAATCGGAAAGGGGTGTACTATACGGTCGACGCGTGGACTAGTGACACGGCGCGCTACTCACGTCATTCGCATGGTGTTACTTCGGTTATGACTGTTTGGGAAATTACACGTCGCGGATAGAACTGGCACGAGTCCGGCAGAAAATAGCCTGAGATAGGCGTATACCGTATGTAGAATGCTAATAAAGTTTTTGAATTCAAAGCGGTATATGAGCCAAGGGTGCCACAAGCAGCAATCCTTTATCTCAACTATCATGCTCAACGCGCTGCTCAGTGCGCTCGTACTTGCGGTACTGTGCTTACACGCACAGGCGCGTCAGATCACGCCTGCGCAGATGCGGGCTCGTCAGCATTTAGCAGCAGAAGCGAGACGAGCCACCTTGCTTGACCTCGCGCCTGGACCCATCGACCTCGCAGCATCCCACGTCCAAAAACGCGCCGCGGGCCCGCAAAACATAACCTTTTCAAACCCGAAGGCATCCGGTACATACTCAGGCCCTTTGAATTCGTTGCAGCCGTCTCAGCTAGGTATTCATAACGTCTAGAGTTTTTCGTCGACGGCAAGAACATCCCTCAAGTGTCCTTCGATGTTGGTCCAAGCTGGGCCGGTCTGATCCCTATTAGTGGTAATGCCAGCGAGACACGGAAGGTGAGAGCAATTATTTGGCCCCATGTGCAACAATCTGGGGTGACTCAGGCTGTGCAATAAGCTTTTCTTTTGGTTTTTCCCACCCGGCCCGCAAGGAAGCCTGGATGATATTATCTTCTGGTTTGTCTTGTCATTCGGCGCATCACGCCTTGTGACAATTCTATTAATGTCTGACCTTGTGCAGGACAAATGGAGGACCAGGCTGGTCAGTTTCGGTGTCACCATCAATGTCGTTAATTTCACTCATGATTGCGCAGCTCTTCCCTTGAGGGTTTATCGCAAGAAAACGGCGTAAGAAGTTTTCGATTATTGACGCACGTTCTGCTGGTTCATTTCTGTATAGCCTTTCAGTTGGGCACCAGGGACCGCTGTTCCTACTGTCAACCAGTTCAGTTGGACGAATCTGAGTAGTGTTCTCTGGGTGGAGCAGCCTGTCGGTACTGGATTCAGTCAAGGAGTACCGAATATCTTGGTAATGCCCGCTGGGTCAACCCCAGTGTTAACTGTCATCTGAGCGGCGTTTTATCCATCAGAATGAGGATGACCTCGCGGCACAACTTGCAGGATTCTTGCAGCAGTTCCTTGAGATTTTCTCAGAGCTCAAAGGGAAAAAGCTGTATCTCACAGGCGAGAGCGTAAGTGTTCAGATCACTCATGAATTTCTGAGGCTGACCATGTTTGGAATACCTCAAGTATGCAGGGACATACGTACCCTGTCAGCAGCTCCAGCATTGATTAAAATCATGTTTACTTACATATTTTGGTCTGGAAGACATCGCCAACTACATTTATGAGAATCCGGGCATAGTTGACTTGAATCTCCAAGGCATCTGGATCAGTGATCGTTAGTCAATTTGCCTTGACTTCTACGTTGACGTTTACGTGTCATTCTAGCCTCTTTGTCCTGGGATGTTGTACAAGAACAAATCCCTGCAGTGCATTTCGTAGGTATCACTTCAGTCGTACATTTTACTTGACACTTACTTAATTCAATCCTTTGACCCTGGTATTCACACCATAACACAGGTGAACAAATACGAAAACGTCTTTGCATTCAAGTAAGAACATTTCAATATCTCCCAACAGACTCAATTTATCCCCCTTCCCACTCTTAGCCAGACGTTCAAAAATGAATTGCAAGCCACTGCCGAGCGCTGCAACTACGCCGATTACTTCGAAAAACATGTCACCTACCCTCCCAAAGGGCTTCTTCCCCTCCCTGGCAAATCCGTTGAATTCGACCCAGGGTGCGATGTCTGGGACGCGATTTTCAACGCCGCCCTCATCATCAATCCCGCCTTCAACATCTACCGAATCTTCGACACATTCCCCATTCTCTGGGATGTACTTGGCTTCCCTGGCTCGTTCCCTCAGACCCAGCTATCGCCACTCTATTTTGACAGGACGGACGTGAAGCTCGCGATCCATGCACCGCTGAATGTAAGCTGGACGGAGTGCTCGAATATCAACGTATTCCCGCAGGGGGACGGATCCCTCCCATCTGCGTTGACAGTTCTGCCCAACGTGATTGAAAAGTCCAATAGAACGGTTGTCGTGCATGGGCTTGCGGTCAGCCCGTTACACACTCGTGAGCGTTATGTTAAAGCTGATGAGAGGTTTGCAGGATTTCATCTTGATTGCGGAAGGGTGAGTATGGTTCTTTGTTTAAGAAACTTGAGACGTGCGGATGGTTCGTTTACGCGTCTTGCTACCGGCAGAACTCGGATCGTTATTCAGAAGTACGTCGTTAATGACACTTTCCCCACAGTCTCACGCCAACTAGCTAACGCCGTGGTTCACGTAGCATGACTTGTACGTTTTCTTTGTACTTCCCTGTCTCTTTGACGCTTACTGTAAATACTGAAACTTTAAAACTTGGGATGCAGGGGGTGGCAAGCAAGGCTTCCAGACGCCCATCAAAACCGATAGTTTCCTTGTAGACGGCGTCGGAGCTCTCGGTAACATGCATAACGAGCGCGGTACGTAACTCGTACATCCAGCATTGTTACGCTTTGGATCCCGATCGCTTTTGCTAGGCCTCACATACTTCGAAGTTGACCTGAGTGGGCATATGTAAGTCGGCACGCGCAGAATACTCTCATGCGGCTGATATTTTTATCGCTTGGGGTTAGGGTACCCCAGTACTCCCCGCAGGCTGCGTTCCAGATAATGGAGTACCTGATGGGCTTTAGGGCGAACCCTTGAGCCGGTCAGACGTCCTTGACACAAGACATGAGTCACATAGGCAAGCTCATTATCAACCCATTTTATTTGAGACACGTAGCACAGTTCTCCACACCTTCATCAGTTACTTTGAATGTGTCAAATTCTGTAGTTTATCTTGTGAAATCGTCATATACGTCTGGATTGACTGATTCTGAACTGCATTGCTATGCACAATGGAGTGCACATCACCTCGCAAAGTTATGTTAAGATGTTGATGTAGTTTACCATCAGTGGATTTCTTTGACCTCCCGGTGAATGGACGTTACTCTGTCAGTCCATCGCCTTTCAGCAAAAGGATGCCTATTCGAGGCCTTTTATCTGAGCCCGAGTTTACCTCTCTGCTCTTTGAGGAGCTTGTTGTTATTCTACTATAGTGCCGGGACTGATCACCCGGCGAAACTACATCTTACCGCGACTATGCGAAGACCCCAAGTACTCAAGTTCATAACCAAGACCGCATGACCAGAATCCACCTCTAGATGGCAATGTGAAGAGAGTGCATACTTGGAAAATGAATGGCAGGAGCTCCGGATTGTAGAAAGCCCCCAGCCTCACCCCCCAAATTGCGACAGGCTGTATGGAATCAAATGCTGTATAGTTCGTGTCACTGACTAACGGGTGAGCGGGGGAACCGAGTACGTCCCTATTGACGCCCTGGCACAGAAGCAGGAAGGAGGACGCTGTGCAACAGTACGAGTAAAGCTTGACGATAACGAGATGCTCATGGTGAGCGTCTGTAAAGATAAATCTTCCAGGCTTAATAGGCCATCGCAGCTGGCGACAGCATCAAATACTTATGCGTAAAGATGGAAGTGATAGATATAGATAGCTGGGAGACAAGAGCCGAGCGGCTCAGAGCAGGGCGCAGGGAGGGAGGGAGCGGGGAGCAGGAGTGGGTGATAGGCAGGCCGGGGAGGGAGGGGAGGGGTTAGGGGTTTGAACATGCTCATTAACGTACTCGAAAGCCAGCTATAAGCAGGTAGAAGAGAAGCGCACCACTCGAGAAGAAAGACCAAGAACGAGTCAGCTTCGACGACGAAAAAAGGTTATAATGCTTGGATAAACTGGCAAGAACTGATGGACAGCGGCTGCCAAAAGCTGAGCCTCGAATGAGTTTGTAGGTCTGAGAGACATTTTATAATGAGCTCGCAGCCACAGGTGATGGTGAGAAGCGACAATCGTGACATGTCAGGTCGTCTCCAATGGTGGTTGACAGAGGACGGCTAATGCTGATTCTTTCGGTAACGGGCGAGGCTACATCCTAGCCGCTCAACCTAAGCATTCGAACGACCTATTGAGATACATTTTGCAAGAGGAGGATATGACTTTAGACGCATTGCGCACAGGAACAGCGGATACTTATGCATGATCCCCACTAGCGCTGCGCCACTCATTGATAGTACCCATTAGAGCGGAACCCTTTTACAATAATGTCAAACTCGGCGGCTATCATGCAGGTTGCATGTGTAATAAGTAGCCGGGAGTTGACTAGTGGTCATGTGAACCTTATACATAAATGTTATTACAACACTTGCAATCTCCTGGGACATGTTATCATGAGCAAGATTAATTAAAAATATCCGTAACTTACCACTGTGCATACGTCGGAAATGAATTTGCCTCCGATCGACCGTCGCACAAGATTGAGGGTCTAGTGCACCAGTCGTCAGCGCCTACCCGCGAAGCAAAACATGTGGCCCGAACGCCTAGGGTACACAGGGCCATAACACCACTGTCTCCGCAATACATGCTTTCAGTATCCCAAGTTCACGTCCGCGCCGCCGTCAGTTCGACGGTTTCCAACCCAATCCTTGCGCACATGTTAAGTAGTTATTCTCGTATATTAAGTTACTTAGACACTCCTTTCGAGAGTTGTACAGTAGAGAGACGTCAATCCATAAAATGGAGAGCTTACTTGGTTCGGGAGAAGCCGACACGCGTTCGAAATCGCATTGGTTCTCCATGTTGCGGCATCGCCGCGTGTCAGTGTGGAATGGAGGCTTGGAGTCCACTGTGAGCGAGGGATCGGATACGCTGAGCTCGGGATACGGTAGGTTTTGTTAGCGTTGTTTTCAACTTGAAAACACGTCCACATACGTACTCATGTATCCGGGGCCTGTAGGTATCATGGCGTCAGTGGGCCTGGAACAGTCTACAAGTCCCAAGTTGGTCAGGACTCACTTGGCTGAGACGATCTGCGTTGGGAGGCCCTGACCTTCATTCCGCCGTTGGGGAATAAAATAGGCGCTGACGACTGGTGCAGATTGCCGTCGGACATGACAACGGCGCACTCGCAACGACGATGTAGATGTTGACGGCGAAATTTCCCGTACCATTCAGCGTATCTCTCTGTATCCCGTCCACACGTGAAATAACTTGGTTCTATGTGAATATACACCAAATAAAAAAAATCCTCCTCCCAGTTGATGGCGCTGAGTGTTAACGGAGGCTAGGAGAAGGGGGAGAAGGTGTCACAGGATTGGAACAAAGTACAGCGTTGTCTATGCTGGCTATGCCGGCGTATACTTCTGAACACCAGTCCTTTGCTACCGCGGCAAGCTTGCCCATAAGCATTAAATAACCGGAACAGTCCTCATCCACAAATACAAACAAATGTTCGATAACACACTTATCTACGGAAGTGCGGGACACAAGCGTGTTGTGGGCTCTCATGGACACTACCGCCAGGGTCGCTGAAGTACGACTTGCACAGGCCTAGGATCCTGAATATCTGATATGCGTCCAGCCAGTGACATTACCCCAGATAATAATTGGTCACGGGGGTGTTGGGAGAATCTTCCTTTGACTTAGTATCCTTCCGAACCTCAGGTACATACCTAATATGTTGTAAACGCCAACCTCGCAGAGCTCTTTCTTCTAGATCTCAGGTACGTACCCATTCTAGAGACACATTGACCTCAGTTTCTTCCTCCGAACCTCAGGTCTTAGGCCTCGAACTACAAGCCTCAGTCGCCATCGGCTACTGCGCGTAACAGGCACAGGGCAAGAGAGCCAACCACAGGTAGCATCCCAGAGCCGAAGTCCCCTGCAATCCCTGATAATGATGGAAGAGACGCTCAATCTTCGTAAAGATGCATTGAAGTGCATCACCTATAAAGAAGCCAAGATATGGGTGTGGAGCAACAATCATGTCTCTTCCAGTCGCGCAGCTATGGATAAACGGTTCACCGCGCCCGTCAAAGACAGGACGAACTTACGATGTGCTCAACAGCGGCTCGCAAGCTGTCGTAGGCCGCGCAGCATCTGCGTCGTCTGAGGACGTCCTTGCCGCCATTGAGGCTGCAGATGCCGCGCAGCCCGCCTGGGAAGCCCTTCGTGAAACCCTCAAGCGCGATATCTTCATCAAAGCCGCAGAGCTTATTCAGACCCCAAAGTATGCTGAACGCATCGTGGATGCCGTGCAGACGGAGACGGCTGCGCACATCGCCTGGGCCGGCTTCGAGGGCATGGCGACGGTGGGACAGTTCCGGGGTGCTGCGACAAATGCGATGCACCGGCGAGGCGAGACGATGCCCACCCAGCTTTTTGAGGGAGGGACCGTGATGATCGAGAAGCGACCTTGGGGCACGGTGTTTGCGGTTGCGCCGTTTAATTCCCCTGTGAATCTTGCGGCGCGTTCCATCGTGATCCCCCTTGCCTGCGGGAACACGGTCGTGATGAAGTCGTCTGAAGTTAGTCCGCGGTGTGCAGAGATTGTCGTCGAAGTGTTGCACGAGGTAGATATCGTGCGCTTTCACTTTGTGTGGTCTGAACAAACCCGCGTAGGCCGGACTTCCGAAGGGCGTGCTGAACCTCATCCACGTCGCCAAAGAGGACTCGCCCAGGATCGTTGCAGAGATAATTGGTCATAAACGCATCCGACACATCAATGTGACTATATGCGTTTTCATGTTTCTAGCACTGTATGTAACCTTCGACAGTTCACAGGCAGCGACCGGGTTGGAAAGATCCTTGCCGCCGAAGCAGCTAAGTACTTGAAGCCTTGCGTGCTAGAACTTGGCGGAAAATCTGCCGTTGTCGTGAGTACCGTTATTTCCATCCGACGCGTTCTTATGCATATACAGGTTTTGGATGACGCAAACGTCGAGGAGGCCGCACGTAGCATCGTCTATGGCGGAATGTTCAACAGCGGTCAGGTATGTCCTCGTCATATAACTGGCGCCTATGGTTACTTGTCTCAACCTATCCCCCTCACCCGCCCCACACACTGACCACTATGCCACAGATCTGCATGTCGAGTGAACGCATCATAGTCCAACGTGGCATCTCCAAAGCGCTCATTGCCGCTCTCACGGCCATTGCGAAAAAGATTCATGCCGGCACTCAACCCAGCGCACACATCGCACCTCTCTTCTCCTCGACCTCGGCTTCGAACGTAGTGTCCTTGCTTAGCGATGCGCGCACGCGTGGCGCGGAGGTTCTTGTCGGTGACATGTCGCATAGCGGTGCTGTTGTACAGCCGCATATCTTGTTGGGTGTCGAGCCTGGCTGGCCGCTGTGGGAAAAGGAGACATTCGGCCCCGTATTTGCAATCAAGGTCGCGGATACGGAGGACGAGCTGGTGGAGTTGGCGAATCAGACGGATTATTCCCTCGTAGGCACTGTGTGGACGAGGGACGTGGAAAAGGGTATGAAGATTGCTCGGAGGCTTTATGCGGGTGGGTTTCGGGATTTTCTTTATCTTATGCCTTTTATTGACCATTACTTCCATTATATAGGTCAGGTACAAGTCAATGGGCCATCGTTCTACCCAGAAGAGGGCGTATGCGTCCACGGCCTCGGGTATGTATTCGTTCTACCTAGCCAACATCCAAGTACCCTACTTACTCCCACTCGTCCAGCGGAGCAACGGGATATGGCCGTTTCGACATCGAGCACTTCACGCGGCCACGCGCAATCATCGTCATGCCGACTGGGCTGCAGCTTCCGCTCGTTGGTAACCTGTGACCGACGAGGGCGACATCGTTCGACATGTATTGTGAATCTACGTTGGTTTGTTTTGTATCCAGTAGTGTGGAAACTTTTGAACGCAGATTATGCATGCTTGCATGCATATTGTATGTGTTCCGATGACGGCCTTCCGCAAGGAGTCTGGAAGGCGAAGCAAGACAAGGCAGCATAGAACATGGAACGCCATTGAGTAACACAGGGAAGCAGGACAGCATACGACGGCGAAAGTTACGAAATTACGGTAAGGGGGATAACTTCAGCCCATGAGCTGCATAGCGACTGGCTATGATAACAAAAGCGCCAGGCGCATACCGCTTCAGACACGATCAATCCTGGTGGCGCCTAGGCCTGAATACTTGAGTGTTGGCTGCAACGCATAAGTGGGATTCAGCGTAAGTCTGCGTGAGGCCACTGCTGGGCTCAGAGAAACCGTCACTGACGTACTTCCGAATCATTAACGATATTCGGAGTTCTGTTAGTAGTGACTACAGCTACAGTAAGACGAATATATAGAAAACCTACTCGTAGGTTTCAATTGTAAATCTTACTAGTGTAAGCAAAGAGTTGCATTCAGTTCTTTAGATCCAAGTCTGAGTTAAATCGTACATGTCGTTGAGGCGTTAGACGGTGCGCCATAGTCCCTGATATATCTCTTCGACCGTTGACCTGAACGCTTGGGGGGGGGG